>CAUYSK010085451.1:0-16259 GCA_963575035.1 Avahi laniger | reverse complement strand
TGTCTTAAGACAGTATAAAATGGAGACCAAATTTAGATGCAGGTGACTAGGAATCATTCTCTGAGAAAGTGACTTTAGGATTAAGGCCTGAATGTTAGGTTCAGATTAGCAAAGAGGTTACTGGTTGGGGGAATGGGGTGGATAGTTATAAGTTTCTTTTCATTATTCTTTGTATGGTTAATTTTTATTGACTTTCTCATATCATTATTGGCCTAGAATTTGATTAAAAACATCAAGAGTTCATCATAACTGATGATTAAGTCATTTAAAAGCACTACTTCTTCTTCAAGTTTTAGCTCAAAGGTCCTCTCCTCTGTGTAGCTTATCTGGATCCCTAAGGCGGGTGGGAGGTAAACATTCCCACATTTCAGTAAGCTCCTCCATTCTTCTCTGCCCCTTGCCCTGTCCTTTGCTGTGTCCTGTGCTGAGCATTTGTCAAATTGAACATTTATTACATTTATCACATTGCCTATTTAGGAGAACCTTGTTGAAAGAGACCATCTTTTATTTATCTTTGTATATTTTTGCTATCTTTCCTGTGACCTTATATACTTTCATTTATCTTTGTATGCATGGCACATAGGTAATGCTCTACATTTGTTTGTCAAGTAAATAAATGAACTGTAAGTTGTAAGTGTTGAAAACATTTATCTTCATTGGTATGCAAGGGGTTAGGATTATTAATTTATCCTGGAAACCATTAAGTACAAGTGAAATGATAAAATGTTTATGTCTTCAATGCCAGGGTGGTCAATAGGGCTATTCTCTATTCACATTAATTTGGTAATGTGAACACAAACATATTGTAATATAACACAAATGTACTGTTTTATGTATATGTAGCTGAGATTGTGTGTGTGTGTGTGTGGTTGAGATTGAGGATTTTAAGTAGTTTGCTTCATTAGTGATTTTACTTAGAAAAATAAACTGAATTGACAAAAAGATAAGCCCAAGAAGCTTAGAAAATGAAAAGAATCCAATAAAAGAAAATGCAGTAATCTTATTTGTTAAAATTATTCACTGATATGTTCATTAGGTGCTGTGGGAAACATAGCTATATAGTTATATTACAGGTAAGGCCAGAATTAAAGTAGAAAATGGTCCCCATAAACTCATGTACCGAATCATTTTCCTAACAGCCAATAGCAATGCATCAATTTAAAATGGGAATCATACATAATATTCAATCTTTAGTGCAATGAAAATGGTCAGGGCAAAGGTCAGACCCATGGTGCGGGACCCAGAGAGAGCTCATCAGAGTGAGAATAGAAGGTGCTGTGGCTGGAGGGGCCCAAAGGCAACGCAACATGGAAATTAGAAGCCAAATTTAAAAACCTACCTTTTTTTCTCCACTCCACCCCCATACTTTTAAATGTTTCAGAATAATTGCAAGAGAATTAGCTACATATTATTTCTACTCAAGTTGTGTACTACTCTGAATCTATTCTGGAATCAGTTGAAGAAAATAGATAAGTGTATACTGCACACCAATAACATTCTGAGAAACCTGAAGGAAAAGAAACATTGGGCACACACAATGTGAAACCACACTTTCCATGCCCTCTCTAATTAAATTCTTGAAGCAAACGATACAAGAAGGTGGAGGGTATGTTGATGTGGGTAGAGCTGATTCTCAGGATAGAGGAATGCAGACTGGCACTCAGCCTAGTGAGGTTTTGAGTGGTTTGTTTTTGTTTTCTTTTCCTATTTAGGGCAAGTCCAGAGTGAATTTCGAGAATGATATATTATTGATAGCTATAAATTCAGGAGTTGTTGTTAGAGATCTTCTATCCAAGGCTTCGCCAAATTTATCCTTACACAACTTGCTGTCTATGAAAGAAAATTGGAAAGAATAATTGGTGAGCATTAGAAAATTTTGGCAACCTGTCTTCAACTTTCTCTAAAGTGATGGAGAGGAAAGAATGTTGAAATCTTCACTGATTCTTGAATTCTGCATTTATGCATCCCTCACACAGAATTTAGTTTCTGAAGCTTATTATTCCTACTCATCTCTCATCTCATTGACAAACAGGCTGGCAGTCCATCTTTTTCTCTGCTGCTTTCCCTTGGCACTGGTATCTCTGGCTTCTCATTCCTAGGCCTAATGTCATGGCCTGGGTCCCAGTTAAGGCTAGCTTGCCATTCTACCTTTGAGCCCAATGGCAAAGTGGAAGTTGAAATACATGCTTGAGTTTATTGGTAACAATGTACTCTAATGCTTGTAATTAGTCATGATAATAAAGTAAAAATAATATTAGGGATGTAGATAATGTAGACATTTGACAATTTTATTTTGTCAAATCTAACATGGTGATAAGATAGGCTATTATTTTATATATCATGAAGAAAGAAAAAAAAGTTTCCAACTAAATTCTTGTTCTAAGAAAAGAGAAAAATTAAATACCTCTTTTTTAGAGGTTAAGATGTGAAAAATATACATCTGCAAATTTGAGAAAAACTGTTATTAGAGAAGATATACTTTTTTTTTAACACACTAAAAAATGCACTGAACATAAGGACAGGTCAGAAGATCACTGATTTCCTTGTTTTTAAGGTTGGTAAATCTCTGTTATTGATGTTCCTTAAAGCCTTTGTAGGACAAGTTTAGTAGTTTCCATACGAAAGGAACTCATAGCTTTAAAGGACATCTAGCAATATCTTGCCATTGTTTTAATTTGAAAGATTATTAAATGATCAACTTATTGTTAATATCTTACTACATAATAGAATAAAAAATACAAATGACAAGAAAGTAACTTACCTATTTACCCTTAATTCATTATCAATTTGCCAATTCCTAAAGACAAAGGGTAAAGTAAGTGTGTGTGTGGTGGGGTTGGGGGCACTCTTAGCATTAGATTTATGATGTACTCTTATTTTTAATTAATAAAATATGCTTCTACCAAATGCTATTATTATTTCTGTGTTTTCTTCATTTACGCCATGACTTAAAGGGACTTTAAAAAGGTATCCTAAGATTCTAGTCAATGTTTATAATATTATTTTATTGAGAAAAATTGAATTCCAAGCAAGTGACTAATAGATAAGCCTTCATAATTAACCCAATTAAAAGTTGGGAGCTTCTTGTATTTTTACGTATGTAATTAATATGCTCAATGCACATAAAATATATATGACATGATCCATAAATTTATCTATAGTTTCTCAAATATCTTCTTAAATCTCATAGTGATAATATAATTATATTAACAAAACATTTTCTTATTGTCAAAGACAAATGAAATCATCTAGCTTTTCAAATATGCCTATATAGAATAACTTAAGGAACAATTTAATTGCATAATAATTTTCCATAATAATTTTCAAGGACAATCTTAACCATAATAAACTGTAAACATATTCTAAGTATAATCAGGAATATTAAGTCATTATATGAGGTGAAGGTATTTGCACACTAATAAAATAGGACAGTATTGAATGTTCTAAATTATTTTAAAATATCACAATAAATAAATAAGTCAGGGCTGGCTTTAGAAACAAAGTCACATATATTAATATTATGATTTGGAGTATGGCTATATACTTCTTATCCGTAAGTCTCTTCCCTCTTGTCTGCTATGTGTGTCTCGAAAGCTTCAAATAAATTCAGAAGTGTTAATAATGTGATAAAGTAAATAAAGGCTGCAACCTGGCATCAGGAGATCTGAAGTCAGCTGCCATTTCTGCCTTGGGAAGGACCTGGCTTTGTTTTCCTCAAAGGAGTGGATCAGAATACCTCACTCAAAGGATTGCTGGAAGAGGCACATGACAAAATGTAAGATCCTATTTTAAACTGTGAAGGACCATGTTAAGCAACTAGCACTTAGTTAGATTTTAAAGGCAGCTGACTGATTACCAAACTCCTTAGGGATGGTCCAAATGGAGAAAGATACAAAGATTGAACCCCAGTCATGATCTGGCTGCTGCTGGACTGTGGTCTATTTGGAATCCAAAAGACCTGCGGAACGAGAGTCTCAAAGCCTTTTGTGTCTAAATGGGCTTATGTGATTGAATCATGACTTTTTGGTTTTAGGTCTATAGCAATCAGTAGAATATTTAAATGTTTTGATGATTAGATTTAGGTTCTATATTTTTATCTTTATAAGCTTAGAAAATGGATTAAAGTTAAATATTCATAAAGTTCTTAATAGAACATAAATCTTTTGGGTCAGGCATACACAATTTACACTGATCCTTATTTATACTAGTCCTAATTTGACAATTTGTTTTTGTTACAACTTCCCTATAAAATACCATTTCTTTTTCTTCCCTATAAAACACCATTCTAACAGACATACCAGAATAGATGCTCAGAGGACAAAATGGGCAGGCTGTTTACATTAGATATCTTGGTATATCTATGAAATTACAGTTTGTGGAGCTATTATTGACATTGGTATGAATGATGCCCATAGCACAGAGCTATGACAATTTGTTAGCAATGCTTTCTGGCCTGAGTGACATTTTTTACATTACCTACATTCTTTGTCCTGGAGTCTTTTCAGAGCTCTTGCTGTTGATTAAATTCTAGGCCAGGCAATTGCTAACATCTCCAAAATGTAATATTTTTGAAATAGCTTTTAAAATGCTATTTCATTCACACATTCTGGAAGAGTTTCTTTTCCTATATAATACCATATGTTCAGCTTCTATCATATATTCCCAATTCAAAAAACCTTTCATCTTATGATGCATCACATCAATCAACAAGGTGTTTATTTACAAGAAATTTGGTCGTGAGCGGTAACATTTCTTCCAGATACAAATTAGATGGAACCCCAGCATAAAGTTCTCCATCGTTCATCATTCGAGGTAGTTGGACAGGGCAGGCTTTAATGACTTGTGCGTCCAAGGGCAAGTGCAGTTCCAGACATTTGGTGAGAAAACTACTACGGTTACACTGAACTTGTGCCCAGTTTCTCTGCAGTAAAATATATTTCTGGGATGCTTTAAGAAAACTTATTCAAAGGACATAATATCCCTCAGCAACTCTTGCAATTTCCTTAAAATTAAAAAAATATATGTATTTTCCTCTTTCCTTGCTCTCTCTCTCTGTCTCCATCCCCCTCCTTTTCTCTTCCCTTTATTTGAACCTTTTCAAATGATTCTTTACAAGTGTCTCTCTGCAGCAACCAGAATTAGGCTGAAGGCTACACGTGGACATAAAAGAGAAATAGACAAACATCTGATAAATACTGATGACTTGATCTATGTCTGTTGGTAGATTTTTCTGAAAAATCATTTTACTTTACTTTCATTTTCTATGCAAACATAGCCTTCACCTATACTTCCATTAACCTCAGGAGTATTTCTGTTTTATTTTTTGGCTACACATATTATTTCTATATATAACACTAAACATTAATAGCTCCAAAAAAAGAGACATGTTCTCAAGGTAGAATTAATCAAATAAAGTGAATTATTTTGAGCTGCCAAATATATTCTCCTAATTTTTGGAATATAACAAAAGGCTTTTTCCCTACTTTCTTCAACACTGTATTTAAAAACAAAAATAGGTGTTTAATCAGCATATGTAATATAAGATACAATGAAACAACATAATGAAGTGAACATGTAAATGTAATCACTTAGCATTGTAAAACTAATTAACAGCAGAAAAGATGAATTCTTTCACCTTTGGTAGCTCTGATTCTAGTTTAATTTTCTTTATCATAATTGAAGTAAAGAATACTCTCAAAAGCTAATTCCTTTTGGTTTAAGGGCATCTATTGTATTTTCACTTTTTATGTTTGTTCCTCTGGAAGCAAATGCAAAGATGTCACTATGTCAAAGTCTTTAGTAGATGGGAATCACAAGGCAGAGACTTGGTTGCCTTCCCATGGTTGTATAGTAGGGTTCACCATTTAATTATTCTCATTAGAAAGGGCACACTGAAAATAAGCCTCATTTTCTAAGATAGTAATATAAAGTCCATAAAATCTTAATGCATAGGCGTCTTTTGTAAAATAGATATCGTAATAGAACAAGTACAGTTCTATTTTATGTTTACTTATAATTTTGGGTCATATTTATACTTATCACAGATTTATTAAAAATTTTGGTATTGAAAATTTGTCAAATAATAATATACAATTTATAACTTGTTGATGGAAAAGTTATTTAATTCATTTTTAACCATTCTTCTTCCTTCCTGTGTTACTTCCTCCCTCCCTTCCTTCTTTCATCTCTTGCTCTTTTTATTTCCATCGTTATTTCTGTCTTCCTTCCTACCTTTCAAACACAAACACCCACAATGAGAAAAGCAAAGGGATGCATTTGTCAGGATCTCTAACAGGATTCTTTCTGCCAGAATGATGCCTTCACCTTATCACAGATTTTACTTTCATCAGGTTTTTGTTTGTTAGTTTCATCAGGCAAGTGAGAAAAGCGTGGGGTTTATTGTTTGAATTTTGGAGCTTCTAATTCTGTAGAGATGTAGACAAAATCCACTGCCAACATTTAAACTAATGCAGACAGAGGTGACAACTTCAGACTGTATCAGTTTGCAGAAAATTCCTGAAAAACCACTCTTCTCATGCCTGTATAGTAATTCTACATTAAATGTTTCATATTAATGTATTTTAACTGCAATGGCAACGAGGCATAAAAAGAGTATACGAGTATGAGGGGGTCTTTTACTAATCAGTTATGTTGTGTGATCCCTGGATACAGCTCATTAATCACAGTGTTTCATTTCTCTGTTCCATAGCATAGGGACATTGCCATCAGCTACAGCCATTTCACAGTGCCGTTGCCAAGATCTACTGAGATAATAGATGTGAAATAGCTCTGAAAGTGCAGGGTACTATAGAAAGGCAAGGACCTATTATTTCAACACAGAATGTACATGATGCTTTCCCAAACCCTTCAGGGATTTGGCTTATGCTCTTAGAATTAAACGATATTTCATTGGCATCACTTCTAGATTCCAAAAATATGAACATAAACATACTGCATCAGTCACTGCACATAATGTATACACACACATATATATAAACATGTATATATTTATATATACAAAATCACTTCTAAGACAAATCTCAACCAGAACTATTAAGGTACTAAAAAAATTAAAAATATGCTGAAGTCTTATTAATGAATTACCTAACTAGTTTTGCAAATCTGGCGACCATCATTTTTTTCCTCAACCTTTCATACACATATGACAAATCTCTTGTTTATCTCATTGTTTTTAAACTTGAGGATATTTCCCAGAATGACAAACATTGTGAGCAACTTAATATACCATCTGTGTCAAACTGTTCTCCTTAATTTTTAAAGTGACAAACGAGATTTACGAGGAATTAAGTGCTACAGCCAAGATCACCTGACAATATCTTCTAATTTTCAATCTTGCTTTCCTTCCACTATCTACTACATGGAATCGGAATTGTTTGGGGAATTTATGTGCCTGGACAGTAATATTAACTAACATTGCCTCATTTTTGCCACTATTTTATTCCACACAAAATGGCTATTCAAACTACTCTGAAACCTTCTTCTCTTTATGTGGCTGCCCTGTCAGCCAATGTAGGAACTTGAATTCATACCCACATTTTCCTTATGCACAGATATCATATAAGACAAGTTTCATATTTTTTCCACATGAAAAATACATGTACCATTAGCTGGATCTGAAAAGTTAGCAAAATGACAAGAAGATAAGGCAGGTTGTCTTTTTTTTTAACTTATGAAAATTTTCATGTTTTATTATCTATCTACTCAGATAAAATTAGGTGGCACAGATTTTTAATGCTTCCAATAAATAAGAAAAATGTGCCTACAGCATGAAAAATCCTTTGACTGCCTTGTGTTATTTGCAACAGATGAATCTAATTTGTATTCAGACATCAGTGCTATAACTAACTAGAGAAATAAAATGGATGTCTATGACCTCTCTTCAATTATTTAGTAAGGATGAAGTGTCAATTGGCTAAAAGTAATAACACTGTGGCTACACTTAGTGTTACACCTATTAGGCAGAAATTCAAGATGAAATATACACACATATACAATACATTAATAACATGGAAGGTTAAGCAATCCAAAAATCACCATCACCATATTACTTTAGGAGACTAAAGTATTTATACTTGAATTAGTTTGTGGTGACAAGAGGCTTAAAATTCTATCATATTATACAGATAGAAAGATATTTTTTAAACATTTATATATGGAAAATAAATTATCTGAAGTATAAAAATTTACCTATTGAGCAGCAATGGCAGAATTCATTTATCTATGACAGAGTCCTTGTAGACCAGGGACATAAGGGGTCATAAAAAGATCTTAAATATACAATGAGGTATATTAAGGAAACCTTGGGTTTAACCTTAAATGATGTTAGGCTAATACTATTGGAACTGCTTTTTTTAAGTGACAATCTTACTATTTGTGTGTCACATAACTATTCAAAGTCTATATTACTGTTCCATGTATTAGTAGCTACTGAAATAATAGTGAATATGGTGATATCATTTTAAGACATGATCTTGTATGCTTTTCTCCATCTGTTGTCACAAAAGTTTTCACTCTAAAGACCATCTTTTCCTTGGGCCGCAATGGCTAGACATGAGTCAGCTACTGTTTTGTTAGAGGACGGGGTCACAGTTAACCCCCAAATTGAAGGTACAGATTCATGTTGTGAAATAAAAAGTCAGCTGGCTTTAGCATAAAACAGAACATTCAAATGGAATTGTCAGAGTGAATAATCCTGCTCTACTCTCCCTTTCCTCCAGCAAGCCGAGTACATGAAGGGTGGGGATAGGTGACAAGGAGCAGTCACGCTGGCAGGGAGCACCTGACTCAAAGACTACAAGTGTCAAAAGACCACTCACCACTTGTCACCAATGCTAGGGACCAAATGGGAACTGAGTTCATGACCAGTTACCGCGTGTGTTTTTGTCTGGTAGGAACAAATAATTAACAGCATGCAGCTGACCATTGTCTTATGGACAGGAAAATCCATTCTGACCAACTTCTGTGAACAACCCTCATTCAACAGTTTGGAAAACCGATAGCACCTGCATACCATCCAAATCAAAAATAGAGTAAAAAACCTGGACTCCTATGGGAGTGGTACAAAGCAGATGCCCCTTCAGCTGACCCAAGAGGGAAAATACATAGCTGAGAACTACCATTGATTCTAGAAGATACGAAAAAGATTCTCTTCTGGTACAAGTATGAGAGTAAGAAAGAATTTCAACATTGTAAACTTTTCTTTAGAACTAAGACAATGAAGGCACAAAGGAAGCACATTAACTTGATCAAATTTTTTCTACTTTCATGTGAATTTTTCCACAGAGATTGATGAAAGATTGTCTTCCTGCAACGTTGATCTGGAATACTTCTCACAGGTACAGGATGCAAGTATTATGAAGTTAAGAGTTGGGAATGCATGCCCAACTGTGTTTATAAAGTTTATGCTGTCAAACATATTTTGTAAATCTCAATTTCTGAGACCTTCCAACTAAAAAAAATCCTTAAATTAAGTTACGGTTTTATGTGAGTAATGCCTAAGGCCAGAGATACCAAAAAAATTAAAGAAAATATATCATCATATTACAAATTCACACATAAATGAAGGACATGCTAATGTCTATATTATTCTTAATATATCACGTATCTTGGGAATCTTTCTTCTATGTATAATTTACCTTGAAATATTAATATATAACATTGTCATTATACAAGAATTAAAACACCTTATTGTCTCTTCTAATAAATTAAAGTTCTTTAACTTGCATTACCTTCTACAACCTGTATAATAGTGTAGAATCCAGCAAAGATATAAAGGAGATACTAAATCACAGAAAGAATCTGTCATTTATCCAGGCTTCAGTGATTGATTAGAAATAGAAATATACCTGAATCCATCTATTATTTTCCATCCCCAATGTCAGCACAGTGAGCCAAGCTACTATCATCTTTCATGTGGACTAATAAAATGGATTTCTAACTGGCCCAGATCGATTGACTTGCTTACCTCCAATTCATTTTCTATGCTACATTTAGGGTGAAAATCCAAATCTGTTCATATATTCCTGTGTTTAAAAAGTTCAAAGATTTCCCCTTGCGCGAAGGGGAAAAAAATTACTCAACGTGAGCTAAAAGTTGCTGCATTATCTGTCCCCGCCTACCTCTCCAAGGTCATTTCTCACCACTCTCCTCCAGGATCACAACATTCCAGTAACTCCAGCTCTCTATTAATAGGCCAGCCCTTTGTCTACTTCGGGGATTTTGCAGATACGTTTCCTTTGGTTGGAATGCTTTTCCTTCTGCTAACACTGGGTAATTTTCTACATGCTCCAGATCTCAGATTAGAGAGATATAGAGAGATTATAGAGGGGGGAACCCCAAAAACTTATTCTTACAAAAAACCTTCTCAGAGTTTACAAACTAAAATAGTTGCTCATCTTATATTATCTCATGACAATATTTACTTTTCTTATATAATAAGTGGATTATAATTTATAGTTAAGTATTTATTTCTGATTGTCTGTGTAATTTCTCTATCACTCCAACTCACTCCATGACTGTTTCTAGTTGGTTTGCATTGTGTCTGGCAAGGTATGACTAGTAGCAAGCCAGTTAATAGCAGGTATTTGCAAAAGAGTGAATAAATGACTCAAGAAATGGATAGATGGATAAATGCATAGAGTCCAAGGCTAATATCCAAGGAGGCAAAAACGTCTAATAGTCAAGTGTAAAGGGTCCATTGTTGGTTAGGTCTAAATCCAGCTTTCCTATTTATATTCTGTGTGACATTGGACACATTAATAAACTTTCTTAGTCTTCTGTTTTACTTTATGTTTTGGGTTTTACTATTAAAAGAAAAATCAAAATGATTTGTAGGATAAGAAAAGTTAGCAAAAAAGGTAAAAAGTGAAGAGAATGTAGGGAAAACTGACATGTGAATAAGTCATTGAAAGTGGGTGAAAGATCAAGAACATGGGTGTTTTGATAGCCTTCAATGAATGAAATGCTGCCTGAATAGAAAAAGAATATTGTGTGGATCCTGAAAGAAAGAAGTAAAGAATGTGTGATAAAGAAACAATGAAGGAGAAAATAAGAAGTATGAAAGTTCATGACTGATGGCTTCTAGTTTTGTCATTTCTTTCCCCATTATAGTGAATGTTTATCTTAAAATGAAAATATACACACAATGTACATTAATGATTAAGCAAAATGTATTCACTAAAATAATCTATCCAGTTTTTTGTTACCTTTATAAAATAATATTTGTCTTCAATTATTATTATGAGTACAAAAATTCTTTTGCACCAGTAAAAGGAAAGGTGATACTCAAGGAACTTTCAAAATAGTTTTACAACGTAATTTTCTATTCAAATGAGTAGGTACTTGAACAGAAAATGTACGTTGTAAATGGATATGAAAATTACACATATTTGAAATATATAATTTTGCCAATGTCATAATAATATAAATATGACTTTGGTTGCTTGCCACATCTCACCCCTAATAAACAAAAAAAGGGAAGGGGAAAAATTTGAAGGTTAAAATCCTCCACAAACGAGATGCCAGTAGATAATAAGACTAGTTGATTCTAACTAGCTTATGCTTAGCTGGCTTTCTAGAGAGAGAACAATGATTGGTGCCCAATGAAAGAGAGGGGGCAATCACCTTGTATAAGCCCCCATCTTTCACTCCCCAATCACACAGAAAATTATCTTCATAAACTGAAATGGAGACATGTAGCCCAAACAACAGGCCTCAGTGACCGCTGGGAGCCATTTGTTTCATGCATGTTTATTATATTCTGGAATTAAATTTGAGAGTTTAATTTTTTATCAAAATAAATCTGAATTTGTAGCCTTATAGTGGCCTTTAAAACCATTTAAAGTTCTATAATCTCAGGACATTTTAGCTCTCCATGTACTAATCAAAAGAAAAGAAATTTCCTTATTTTTAAGGTAAAACAAGCATCCCATAAGCTGTAACTGCAGCCAATCAGTGTCAGTTTAAACATTCTTTTTCGGCTTATTCTCTCTTATTGCTAATTTAAATACTCTGAAAACAGGTAATGAAATAAATGCACTAAGCATTATTTTGCATGGTTTACTAGATCCTAAACTCTTTGAGGGCAGGCTTCAGGTCTTTATATTTACCTCCTCTCCTATAGCTCTGCCCCATATGGGAAATATTCAGGAAATACTTCTTGAAAACATTTATAACTTAAAAGAATTCAACCTTGTAGAATTTCATTAGTATGTTTTAAATAAAGCAATAAAGTAGAAATAGAAAGTAAACAAGATCCAAAAGATTAATTTGGCTTTACAAAGATTAATGTTACTCTCTGATTTTATTAGCAACCTCATTAATTAATATTTATTGGGTCCTTACTGATGACATGGCTCTGGTCTTGGTACTGTGGATTAAACTCTCGTTATTTTGATGCACTCTGCTAAAACAGGATTGACTGCATCTTCCCGAACGAGACCCGCAATTGCATCTTCCTGGGAATGGTATGAATCATTTACAACAGTTAGCACTGAAAAGCACAGTTGATGTGGTAGCATTTATTATAAAACATACTCATTTGAAGCAGTAATTGTTCTGCTACCGGGGCACAGCCCTTTATCACATCCCTTAAAGAGTTTTTTTATGAAGATGGAACTTTAATTTTTTCAGTAGCTACGAAGTGCAATGCTTGAGTACCTTTCCTCATTTGTTTTTTATCATGTATCACTACCCAGAGGCAATCATTAGCTAATTTGCTGATTTATGGTTGCAGTTTATGAGCTTTAAACAATGTCGAACCATTTTTGTTCCTTCCTCAGTGCACTGACAGATGAAGAATGTCTGTCCTTTATATTCTTCGCTGTGTAAAGAAAATGCACCTCACTCTATGTGTTCTTGGCTTCTATGACATCCGAAATTGCTGCCTTATTACTTTCCTGCTGGATCTTAACTGAAAGCAATGTTTACCTAGCTATCCAATCTGAAAGCTACTAAGGTTCTTTGTGCTGCCACCTCTGACAAAACAAGGTCAGAACACCAGCTTAGCATGGGAATCTAATAGCTATTACTTATGCAGTATTCTAGTGACATCCATACTGAAGAGAAAAATTGGTTGCTGCTGTGTAGGCTGACAGGGCCTGGCATCCTAGCTGTGTGAGACGTGTTTTCATTATCCAATGAGAAACAAACATTCACATTCAAAACTTGTTTTAAATAATGACAGTCTATTTTACCTTCACATGTATGACCCAAATTTTACACTGAAGAGGGGAAAGATTTTGAATGCTTTCTGGGGCTGACCTGGTAGCTGTGTTGTAAGTGCCTCAAAAGCTGAAAAGGCCACAGTGTGAAACAGCATCATTATGTTTCCAAATTTGCTGGCCAAACACACATATCAGATAGACAATAACAAGTGCTGGCAAGGATGTGGAGTAATTGGAACACTCCTACATTGCTGGTGGGAATATGAAATAGTGCAGCTGCTTCGGGAAAAAGTCTGGCAGTTCCTCAAATAAACACAGTTATCATATGACCCAGAACTCCACTCCTAGGTATATACCCAGAAAACTGAAAACACATGTCCACACAAAAACTTGTACAAAAATGTTCATAGCAGCCTCATTCATAGCATCCAAAAAGTGAAACAACCCAAATGCCCATCAGCTGAGGAATGTATAAACAAAATGTGGTATATCCATACAAGAGAATATTGTTCAGCTATAAAAAATAATGAAGTTCAGATACATGCTACAACATGGATGAACCTTAGAAAACATTATGCTAAGTGAAAGAAGCCAGAGACAGAAGCCACAGATTATATAACTCCATTTATATGGAATGTCCAGAATACCCCAATCCATAGAGACAAATCAGATCAGTGTTGGCCAGGGACTAGGGGTAGGGAGGAATGGGGTGTAACTGCTTATGGGCACAGCGTTTCTTTCTGGGGTGATAAAAGTGTTCTGAAATTAGATTTATGGTGATGGTTGCACAACTTTTTGAATATACTAAAAGCCACTGAATTTACACTTTAAAGGGGCAAATGGTATGTTATGTGAATTGTATCTTTAAAAAATCCCATATTATTATTGAAGTTCTCATGTTCTATGCATGTTTATATTAATATTAGGCATTGTTACACCATTATTTTTTCACATGCACATAAAAAGCTTATTTGGATTAATTTCTTTTAAGAGGCATTTCAATTATATTAACCACTATTCCACACTTTCATCAAAAAGCCCAGAATTTAATTTTTGTAATGCAATTATTAATGTATCCAATTATCATTTGATCTATCATATTTGATATTTCTCATCTCTTTTTGTTGACTGAACTCCTAACTCTCTTTGAATTTCTTTAACATACTTAACATGGCAATCTTTTCTAGTTCAAATAATGCGAATTGGGTCATTATTAATATTCACATTGTTTTACAATCTGAGCTGTTTTTTAATTTGTCCTATTGCCTTTGGGGTAGGAGGAAGAGGATGCTCTTTCTACTTTCTGATTCTGTTTCTAGAAGTCTACTGGAAATACAGTTCTATCTCTCAGGCAAAAATAAACATATTTTAAAGGCTTCCAATTGCCAAAATTGCCAATTACCTTTACCTAGGACTATAAAAATGATCTCTTAACTGGCATCATACAACCTCTGGCTTCATTTCTCTAATTTATCCTACGCTTTCAATCTTCACTAAGGTACATTGTGTTACACTATTTGTCTCCTCAAAAACCTTCAGCAAAGACCACTTTTCTATTGATCTTAGTACAATTTTCAGTATGGTATTTTGGCTTCTCTGACTTTCCCACCATATTCCACTAATTCCTCTATGTACCTTGTAGTCCAACCAAATAGACTCCTTATTTTTCCCATTTCACCCACACATTCTGGCCACGATCTTTTGAAATCCCAATCTGGAATGACTTCAATTCTAGTACTTCTGGGATATCCCTTCCATTTCTTACGGCTTATGTCAATTGCAGGTAACAAGATATCTCATGAAAGCAGGAACTTTGTCTTGGTCCCTAGTTTAATCCCAGTGACCGGACAAATGCTTGGTACAAAGCAGAAATTCGTTCAATAAATGACTAAAGAAATAAATATTAATTTATAGTCAAATGGAGGAATTAGTAGTATCTGTATATTCCTCTTGATACTTTAATTTTCTCTCCTCCTTCTGAAATCATGTAAAGCTTCCTTTTCATTGTACTCATATCCCACTGTACATTTTAGTTATTTGAGTAGTTATCTTTATTGTCCTCATGTTTTGTTCATTTCCTATTTCCTGAATTTTGTAATTCAGCAATTTACAGCACCTTGCACTTGGTCTCTGTTCAGTCAATATTGGCTGAATTAAAGTAATCAACAGAGCTCAATATGCTCACTTCAGAAATTGTATCTGCTTTGAATTGTTTTTGCTACAGGCTGATTTACATAAATATTACATGATTTGAAAGAGAAAAACTTTACTTAAGAGAAAGTTAGGTTTTTTAATTATTTAGTTTTTATTTAACATGGTATATGTCATGATATATTTTGTTTGGGAATTCTGTAATCATACAGAATGTCTATTAAAAATAAGTATGATTGACATATGAACACACATTAATAAAACTCATTCAGAAAAACTTGTGGCTTTTGAAAGCAAACATGCATAAGCATTTTGCTACTTTGCAAAAGTTAGTGATGGCAGAGGATATCAATACCCAATTCTGATTGAAAATGAGGGATATAGTTCTTCACATCACCTTTGGGATGAGGGTTGGTGCCAATGAAATTGTAGAACATTTCTCACTAACTGCTATGGGGGATGTAGTGGTTGGTGGTGAATATGGGAAGACAAAACCTCAGAAAGCCTCTCTATCAGTCATTCTTTCAAAAGAATAGTAATGTTTCATAAAAGCTGCATATCCCTCATTTCCTTAATATTACTGTAACTATCATTTCTAGGCAAAGGTATTTTTAGGCAAATTTATAGACTAAATTATAGACTACTGATCACATTACATTCTCCATGGAGAATACTTTATATGTAAGTTTATAAACGAATTTCTCATACAATATAATAGGAAACCTAAACCATAGTTGTTACCCTCATTTATCCTAAAGTGGCTACAATTTCCATGTAATGACTCGTATATATGTGTTCCATTCATATGTTACTTGATTGGTTACGTGGTGCATGGCTAGTGACTACATGTTGGGAATTAGAAAAGTCTGCCTTGAGCTAGATTTTGCCAACCAACTCATCCTATTTGAAAATATATCCATTCAA
>CAUYSK010085445.1:0-22670 GCA_963575035.1 Avahi laniger | reverse complement strand
CCCCGAGGTAACTATGGTAATATAAACATGAGTAAAAGAAAATAGAGTAAAACAATATGTCGAAGGAGGGCAAGATGCTAACCACCATACATGAATCTGCCTCTTTGAGGTCCCTGCCCCAGTGGCAATCAGAGAAGTGGAAGGGACCCTATGAAGTGCCTCTAACAACTCACATCTCATTATAATTGTCAGAAGTGAAATCCTGTGGCCAATATACCAAAGTAAAGAGGTGTAGCCCCCGATGGAGGGGCCAGCCTTTAGGCAATCTACAGTAACTGTTCTGAGAAAAAGAAAAAAAAATGGAAATGTTGATACTTTTGCTTTAAAAAAATGTGCAAATCCGACTGTCAGATACTTTATAAAACTCTCCTAAAAAACACAAAAAAAGTAAAACTGAACAAATGGAAACACATAACATGATCTTACACAGAAAAGAACAGCATAAATATTCCCTGATTTATAAATCCAACAAAATCCCAATTTTGAAACTAGACATCAACATTCTAAAATTTATGGGGAAAAATAACAATGCAGGAAGAGCCAAGAAAACAATGAAAAAAGAGCATTGGTGAAGGAGGGAGGAATTAGCCCTATCGTGTATTAAAACACAACACAGCACTTTTAATAATTATAATAATGTTAGAAGCATGATATATGGAGACATCATAAAATAAACTGTCCAGAAGGAAATTTTTATGATAAAAATGGCACTTCAAATCAGTGGGGTAAAGATGAATAAATGATGCTAGAACAACTGGGTACCCATTAGAAAAAGATAAAGGATCCATATCTCACATTGCTATGATAATTCCTTTATTATTACATTGGTAGTTCCAAAATGGCAATTTCCTATCATTTCTACTACCATTCTTCTATAAAAACAAGTTCTCCCCTCCCTAAGTATCACTATAAATTCTTTATACGATGTGCTATGATGCATAACTATCCTTATACTTTGCAATATTCAGATTACCCTATGGCCAGGAGGAGCCTTTGCAAGCCTGTTTCTATGTCCTTCTTATATATTCCCTTTAGTATTTGAGTACTTCCTTGCTTTCCGACCCAAAAGATATTCCAGGTTCCCCTGTTCTAGAGCTGAAATCAATAATACCTCCAAAGAGCCCTGGCTTCTTTCAGTCAGGGAACAGTATTCAGAAACCAAGATCTGGACATTAGATATGTTCACTGCTACTGTGGTATCACTGCCTTTGGATGCTTTCAATGCACAGAACTATTAATAGGAAATGTATATTACATATAATATACTTATGGTTTTTAGTTGTATTAGAATCTTAAATTCAACCTGATAGCCCCAATTCAAATGCAACATAACAGCATTCTTTCTCACCTTCTCTCATTCCGTATCTGTACTTTCCCCTTTACACCATAATGAAAAGCCTGGTTGCCAAGAACAATATATTTTCTCATTTGCTCTATCCTACAATAAAAACAAAATATATTAAGAACTTTTACAACCATACTATTACTAACAACAAACCTACTAAAGAAATTTCAAGATTCTTTTTGACTTATAATTCTTAATAGATACAAGATAAAAATTTCTTCAAAATAATAGTCAAAATGTATTAGGTGACTGTAGCTTACAGGTAAGGGAAATGAATGACAGCCATGTTACAGGGGACAAAAGGGAAAAACTGAAAATACTGTATTATTCTTTCACTGCCCAGAAGTAGTGTTATTTTCAAGTGGACTTGATTAGTTGTAAATGTATATTGCAAACACTAGGGCAACCACTAAAGGAAATTTTTAAAGAAGTATAACTGATATGCTAAGAGAGGTGAGAAAATAGAATCATAAAATGCTTGATTAAAACAAGAGGAGACAGAAAAAGAGAAGATCAAAAAAAGAATGAACAAAGGCAATGAACAGAAAAGTTACAAATATCGTACATAATAATCCAACTATTAATATTTCAATAATTACTCTAAGTGTAAATGGTCTAAATACACTAATTAAAAGAGATCATCAAAGTGGATAAAAAATAAGACCCAACTGTATGCTGTATATGAGAAACCCACTTCAAATATAAAGATATAGACTGATTAAAAGATACTAATAAATTACTAAAGTAGCTTTATTAGTTTCAGAGAAAGCTAATTTCAGATCAAGGGATAGTCTCAGGGTAAAAGAGAAACATTACATAATAAAAGAGGGGTCATTTCTCCAATAAGACATAATAATCCTAAATGTGTGTGCACTTAACAACAAAGCATCAAATTATATGAGTTAAATACTGATAGAACTGCAAGGAGATACAGGCAAAGCCACTACTACAGTCGCAAATTTCAACTCACTCTATCAGTAATTGACAGATCCAACAAGCACAAAATCAGTAAGGGTACAGTTGAACTGAACACCACCATCAATCAACTAGATCTAACTAAATAGTAGAACTAACTGAATATAAAATGCTTTATTCAACAACAGCAGAATACACATTATTCTGGAGTTCATAGGGAACATTTACCAACACAGACCACATTTGGGGACAAAAATATACCTCAACAAATTTAAAAGAATAGAAATCATACAAAGTATGCTCTGAGACCACAATGGAAATAAATTAGAAAATCAATAATAAAAAGGTAGCTGGAAAATTCCAAAATATTTAGAAATTAAATAAGACCCTTATCAAAACTTGTGGGATGTAACAAAAGCAGTGCTCAGAGGAAAAGGTGTATCATTGGATGTATATTAAGAAGATCAAAAATCAATAATCTAAGCTTCCACTTAAAGAAACTAGAAAAAGAGCAAATTAAATATTAAATACAATATAAGTGGGGAGGGAATAAAAATTAGCAGAAATCAATGAAATTAAAAACAGGAAATCAATACACACACACACAAAAACAATCAATAAAACTAAAAGCCAGTTCTTTAAAAAGATCAGTAAGTTGATAAGCCTCTAGCCAGCCTTATCATGAAAAAAAAAAGAACACAAATTATTAATATCGGAAATGAAAATGGGATCATAACTACTTAATCCCATGGACATGACAAGCATAATAAAGGAATAATATAACTCTATGCCTACAAATTTGAAAATTTAGATGAAATGGACCAATCCCTTGAAAGATACAGTCTACCTGAATTCACATAAGCAGAAATAGAACTGTATAGGCCTATATCTATTAGAGAAATTGAACCAATAATTAATAACCTTCCAAAACAGAAAGCATCAGCTCCAGATGGTTTCACAAATAAATTCTAACAAAATACCAAAGAAAAAATGACATTATTTCTTCTTTATATTCTCTTCCAGAAAACAGAAGCAGAATGACACTTTCTAGCTCATTCCATGCAGCCCTTATACCTAAATCAGCCAAAAGCATTACAAGAATGAAAGACTAAAAACCAATATGAATATAGATGCAAAAATCCTCAAGAAAATATTAGCAAATCAAATCCAACAATATATAAAAAGAATTATACATCACAACAAAGTGGGATTTCAGGTATGCAAGGCTGGCTCACTATTTGAAAATCATTTAATGTAAGCCATCACATCAACAGCCTGAACAAGAAAACTCATATGATCATTTCAACAGACTCAGAAAAAGCACAAACTACAAACAGAAGAAAGTTTCCTCAACTGACAAAGTGCATCTGTAAAAAAAATAAATAAATAAAAAAAAACTATCGCTAACATCATATTTAACAGTCAAAGTCTGAATACTTTTCCCCCAAAATCAGGAAAAAGACAAGAATATTTACTCTCACTACTTTTATTCAACACTGTAATGGAGACTCCAACCGGGAAAATTGGACAAGAAAAAGGAATAAAAAAGACATTCAGACTGGAAAAGAAGTAAAATTATCTTTATTTGCAAATGACACGATCTTGTATACAGGAAATATTAAGAAATTCACTAAAAACTATTAGAACAAATACACGAGTTCAGCAAAGTTGTACAAGATCAATAGACAAAAATCAATTGATTTTGTACCTTCTATATATTAGCAATGAGTAATCTGAAAATGAAATTAAGAAAACAATGCTATTTATGATAACATTCAAAAAGGATAAAGCTACTCTAGGATGAACTTAAAAGAAGTGAAAGATTTGTAAAACTATACTGAAAACTACAAACACTGTTGAATGGAAAAATAATTCATGTTCATAAACTGGAAAACTTAACATTGTTAAGATGGCAATACTCCTGAAATTAATCTACCTATTCGATGCAATACCTACCAAAGTCACAACTGGATTTTTTGCACAAATTCACAAGCTGATCCTAAAATTTACAGGGTAATGCAAGAGTCCCAGAATAGCCAAAACACTCTTAAAAAAAAAAAACAAAGTTTGAGGACTTATGCTAAACAATTTTAAATCTCACTATGAGGCTACAGTCATCAGTGTGGTAGGATACGGATAGATATGTAGATTAGTGGAATAGAATTGAGTGTCTGGAAATAATTCCTTATATTTCTGGTCAATTAATTCTCAACAAGGGTACCAAGACAACTCAATGGTGAAAGAACAGTCTTTTCAACAAACGGTGCTAGAACAACTGGACATCCACAAGCGAAAGAATGAAGTCAGAGCGTTTACTGAATACCACGTTTGACAGTTAACTCGAAAATGGATCAGTCACATATGTAAGAACTAAAACCATAAAACTCAGTCGAAAATATAGGTGTAAATCTTTGTAAACTCGGGTTAGGCAATAGTTTCTCAGATATGATCCAAAAGCATACCAACACAAAGAACAAACGGGACTACATAAAAATTAAAAACATTAGTTCTTGAAAATACACCATCAAGAAAGTGAAAAGACAACCCTGAAAATGAAAGAAAATATTTATAAATCATCCATCTGATGAGGGACTTGTATCCAGAATATATAAAGAACTCTTACAACTCAACAATAAAAAGACAAACAATCCAGTTAAAAACTGGGCAAAGGACGTGAGTAGACATTTTTCCAAATATATACACATGGCCAATATGCATGTGAAAAGACGGTCAAGAGGGAGTTGGACCTGGTCTCAATCTCTCCTACAACAAAAACCCATTGTAGTACTAGCCCCTTTCAAATAAATAAAGTCTTTTATAGCATCTTAAAAAAAACAAAACTCAACATCATTAGCCATTAGGGAAATCCAGATCAAAAACAGCAATAAGTTTCTCCCTCCCACCCACTAGGATGGGTATAATTAAAATGACAAATAATAATAAGCGTTGGCTGAGATGTGGAGAAGCTGGAGACCTCACGCCTTGCTGGTGGGAATGTAAAATGCTGCAACCACTTTGGAAAACAGTTTGGTAGTTCCTCAAAATGTTAATCATTGAATTACCATATGACCCAGCAATTCCACTCCTATGTGAAAATAAAAAGATGTACACAAAAATTTACATATGAATGTTCTAAGCAGGGTTGTTCATAATATCCAAATAAATGGAAACAAATCAAATGTACATCAATGACGAATAGACAAAATGTGGTATATCCATACAATGGAATATTACTTGGCCATAAAATCGGCAGCAGTACTGATACATGTGATAGGATGAACCTTGAAAACACAATGCTAGGTGAAAGAAGCCACAGAAACATCACATTATGTAATTCTTTTATAAAAATGCCCACAGTAAACAAATCTATTGAGGCAGAAAGCAGATAAATGTTTCATGGCAAAGGGTGGGGAGGAGAGTGGGGAGTCACTGCTAAAGAGTGTAGAGTTTATTTTGGGGTTGATAAAAATGTTCTAAAATTTGGATCATGTGGATAGAGCATAACTCTGAGTACATTAAAAACATTTGTACATTTTAAATTTTTTGGTATTGAATTATATCTCAATGTTTATATATATACATAGCACGTACCTCAATGTATATCTTTATTGAGATATAATTTGCACACTATAAAATATACAAAAACATATTTTTTAAAACAAGAATAACATATGAAAGGAATTAACTTGTTAAAAAGAAAATGAAGTAGATGTTGGAAGACGAGCTAGCAGAACTCTGCAGTAGTCCACTGACTGGCTTAGACGAGGGTGGTACTGATGAAGAAGTACATGGAAAGATTTCAAAGACATTCGGGAAGACTTGATAATCTAGATGTGGAGGATGAGAAAAGAGCAGGTATAAGGATGACTTGCACTACAAATGTGTTTGTTTGTTCTATCTCTGCCAGAAATTGTTCAACATGGTTCACGAAGATGATCTTTGAAATGGGTCACAATTATGTGTAGAAGCTTGCCAGATTCTGGGAAGGTAGGCAGGGGAAGGGGAAGGGTCATTTCAGGAGATGCCCCTCCTGGAGAACCCGTGGCCTCGGGGCCACATGTGACCTTCTGGATCCTTGAGTGAGGCCTTTTAATTGAATCCAAATTTTGGATTCAGTCAAGGGGTCACACTTGGGGATCAAGAGGGCCACATATGGCCTTGAGGCTGCAGATTTCCCACAGAAAAGATCAGGAAAAGACAAAGCTTAGGTATGGCTGTAGGGAGAAGGACTGGGAAAGCTTGACAGTTGGAAAGGCCCTGCAGGCAATGGGGAGTCATTAGAGGTTTTTAACTGAGCACAGAAGTGCTTCTTGGCCTTATAAAAAGGTAACCCCAGCAGCAATGTGAAGAATAAATTGGGAAGGAGAATGACTGGAGACCAGGAGACCTACGAAGGAGACTGTTGCAGGAGGCCAGGAGAGATCTCTGTAAGCCATGACCAGAACTGCTACCCTGTAACTCTCAGTAGGATAGGTAATAACGCAAGAAATAACCAGTAAAGAAACTTGGCTACAACAGTGCCTCCACAACAACGAATTACAATATGGAGCTCAAACAGATGAGCCTTGATGTATTTGGCACCTGCCCACCCCCACCCATCCACCTAGAGGGCTGCAAGTACAGTTTGGTGCTCCTCTGACCTGGTTGAGTTCTCATATTCCTTAAAGGCTGCTTAGAACACCCAAATTTCAGACTATGAGAAACAAAGGCACCAGAGAGACTCCCTTCATCTGTAGCACCCTTGACCTCATGTTTTTCTTTGCACTACTCATTGCTGGTTCAACAGTAAAGCGAAGTATAAGCAATGTTAGCCAGGCCTGAGTCTTCATTCTTGTCAATCCTCAAAGAAAGCTGAGTCAATTTTAAGAAACCATGATGTCCTAACAGCTGACTCTTATATTTTAGATAAACTGAAAACATCTTAATTTATTAAATTGTCTTTTATGCTCTGATATCTCCTGTTTTGGTCTATTCAGATCCTAACTTAAAGACTTTCCAGACATTGCAATTTGCATTCATTGAAATCATAAAGACAAAAAACACAAAATGTGGTGCACCTTACAGCTGTACTTGCATTCCTTTTGTATCTAACATATTGTTGGTACACCTAATTGTAACCAAAATCCCAGCATGACTAAGCTTACCCAAAAGATGGTGGCATTCAGGCTCTAATCACTCCAGTGCCAGTCTACGCTTCCGGCTGAATCTCTTACTATTCTGCTTGTCATGCCACACTACAGCCACACTTGCCTTATGTTATTTCCCAAATACACCACACATGTTCACATCTCCATGCCTTTGACATGCTCTTGTCTCTGGAATAATAAACAAATAAGGAATGAGGTAACTCATACTCCTCAACACCTACTACGGGCTACATACTTAATGTTCAATTTATGTTAACAATCTCATTTAATCTTCACAGCAACTCTATTAAGTTGGTATTATTTTTCCTCACTAATGGTAAAATCCATTGCCTATTAAGGAATGCCTCGGAACCCCTTCCAAATGGTGAAATCTTTCAGGTGTTACAGTCCTTTGCTCTCACCAAGCCTTTAAACTTAACACAAACCTAATAATCACCAGGATCTGCTTCACTATACTAAGACAACAATCATGACTTACTCGTTTTTCACTTCTGCTTAACAGATTACAGGTGCTCAACAAATGCATGTCAAATTTAAATGACTGGTCCTGTGCCTTAACTCGCGCAAATGGCTATTTCATCCTTCAGGATCCCTTTAGATTTTCCCAGCACTGCAAGTGAAATAAACTGAGCTTCATCAGTAATCCCTCGGAATCTCTCCCTCTACCACAGCCTTCCACCCTCAGTATTGTATTGCTAATGCATCAGTATCTTCCCAGGGTACGTAGCTAAAGGGCAAGATTAGTATCATCCACATTCTTGTCCCCAGACCTTAGCAAGACAAAAAATGCTCAATTGTTTAGATGAAGTAGAACAGACCCTCAAAACTAACTTTCTAAGATAAAATGAACAAGAAGAAAAACCGTTCCAGCTATACAGCTTGAAATCTAAGATTCTTCATTATAATAAAGGGCATTCTCACTGCAGCTTCTACCACAATACCACTGATTCCTGAGTTGACAGAAAGCCACTACAAAGCAAGAATAAAGCCTGAAACAAAGATTAAATACCCGGAGTATGTAGTGACCTTGGCTTGTCTACAGAGGAAGGCATAAGCTGTGTTTCTGTTCTCCGCGCTGAATGTGGCCACTTTATAGCTAAGCCGCTGGAATTCGTGTTTAGGTATCGAAAGCACGAAACACGTGCATAAGGAAACGGCCACATTAGGGTGCGGGGGGCCTGGGCTCTGCAAGCCCACCTGATCTACCCCCGCGTCCCGCCCGCGGACGCTGCACCCTGCGGCCCGTCCAGAGGAGCAGCCGCCGCCTGCGCCGCGCCCGCCCCGCGGCCCTCACCTCGGTTCTCCTCTTCCAGGTGCCGCACCCGCAGCTCGTCCTCTGTCTTCACCTCAGAGCTGTAGCCCCTTCTCGGGGCGGGAGCCCTGGCCGCGGGCGCCCAGCCCTGGGCCCAGATTGTCGGGCCCACCTGCCGGCCCGCCAACGAGCCGGGCAGCCTCAACCCCGGGCCGAGCCGTGCGGAGCACACGGCCACCAGGGGGGCGCGGCCAGCCTGCAGGGGACCTAAGGCCCCCAGTGCCATCGCCGCTGCCGCCGCCGCCGCCATGCTGTCTGTTTACGGCGTGGGCCGCGGCTGCCGCTCCGCCCCCGCCAGTCGCTAACCCCCCGCGCGCACGCGCACGCGCACGGCGCCCAAACCTGCGGCCTCGCCCCGCCCCCGCAGCCTCGCTCCCGCGCGGCCCCGCCCAGCCCCATCCCGGGCCCTGGCTGAGCGCGTTAGGTCGCCCGCCCAAGGCCGCCATTCCGCCGCGCGAGGTTTAGTGGCTTGTAGGACACAGAGGGGGAGGAAGTAGTTTTCCAAGTCTGTGAAAGAGTTGAGGAGAACATACTCTGTAAGGACGACCCTGAGGGAGTCGTCTCCCCGCGCTCCCCAGGCTATGCCCCGAGTTCCCTGTGTTGAGGAAGCTGCAAAAGTGAGCTAAAATATTTGTCTCCTTAGGTTTGGCTGAAAGTGTGGCGGCTCAGTATGGGACACTGTTTCACTCAAGTACGTCCGATCCACGGGTGTCGCTAAGCGTGCCTGGTAAGCACGAGCGCTGGGCACCACACGGCATCCGGAAGGGAGAGAGCAGCGAGTGCAGGGTCCCCTGGCCGCCCGCCTGTGCCGCCAGGTAGCCTGCCTGGGGCACGAGTCCCAGCGGGCCACTGTCTCAACAAAGGGCATTCAGAACATAGGCCTCTTCCAGAAACTCGAAATACCAATTTAGTGTGTAGGGGATCATCAAAGCACATTATTTTAGAATTTTCGGCTACCTAACTTCTATCGAATCTCAACAAGAAAAGTATAAGTAATGCTGTTTGAAAAGTGTGCTATGAGCACACTCCTCTTGCCACACAAATTTCTGTTATTATCCGTTGACCATTTCTGAGTCCTAAGCAAAACTTCCTTCAGTGTTACACCCTCAGCTTTTATCCAAAGTGGAAAGAAAAAGCCGATTAAATTCCATTACTGCATCTGCTGTAGTGTTGGTGTTGAATGTGCATTTTATTGTATCTTTTCTAAAGTGCCATGTGAGAAATTTCTCTTGAAGTTTATGACAAGGAACATTTTGCTTCCTTTGTATCTTTCCTCGTTTCTGATGATGATGTTCACTTCGCGAGGTGTTGTGATTTTTATTGTTATGGTTTCTTTCTAATTTTGTCTTGAGGTCTTTCTCATGAGATGGATGGGAAGTGCGAAGGTGCCAGGGAGCTCACCCAGTGGAAGGGAGCAAGGAGAGGGTACCTGTGGGGCGAAAGCCTCTCCTGGGGGCCAAGGGTTACCCAGGCAGTTTCGCATGAGGAGTTCTAATTGCTGGGCTTAAGCAAGCAGGCACATGTTCCTTGGAATGCCCGGTGACTTCGAGGTGGTCATGCTGTATATCTGCACAGTCCATGAGGGGTGTGGGGGCCAGCGGGGTGGGTCAAGTAGGCTGCATCTGGCTGTCCATACAAAGATGGTCACGGGGAAGCAGTTGTATGACACAGATAGCTGGATCAACTCATCGAGGAACTGGAGCAGGTGGAGAGCTGTAGGCTGTGTCAGGGATGTCGCAGCCGCCTGCTTCTGGTATGAGAAAGTTAAACTTATATTCAAAATGGATGCCAACGCAACATAAAATTAAAAACATTCACTGCACTAGGAAATGCAGAATTTTATTTACAGCTCACCTGTGACAATTATCGCAATGATTCTATTACTGTTCCCTTGATCTCTAATTGTTTTGATATCATTATGCTGGCTCATCGATAGATTGTGAATTTAAAGAAAGCAGTTATACAGAGCACCTGGCACAGTGCTATTTAAAACAATGTAACTTCAGATAATATTTGCGATTGATTAGGAAACTGCAGAAGAATAATCATGAATTGTTTGGGTTATATAAGAAAACAAAGTAAGAAGGCCTCCCCATTGTTTCAGTGCACATAGAGCCTAACAGAAAAATGCAACATAAAGGACTTTCCCCTTCCCTAACATTGGTGACTCCCATCCTTATTTGGAACAGTCTTGTGGATATCCCAGGTCTGTGACCAAAGTTGATGCTTAAAAGTTAATGCAAATAATAAATATCACCATGGCCATTACAACCTGTCAGGAATGACAACTACTAGCAAATTGCCAAATACCCAAAATTTGACAAATTCCAAATCAAACAGACATGGCTTTGGATCCCAGCTCCGTAATTGCTTCCCTTTGAGATCAGTAAATTATTTAAATAATTCATGCTTCCATTTCTTCAGAATAGCTAGTATAATGTCTATTCACCTCACGAATTCTTTAATTTCAATTTCTTCAACTATAAAATAGGAATAATTATGCTCATTTTATTGGTTTGATGAGATAAGTATACAAAACTTGGTACCAGGAAATAGGAACAGAACAGATAATATTAGCTACCATTTACCAACTTCCTCCTTATTGTATTCCAGGCATTTAGACATTTTATTTTATTTAATTATCAGAAAACTTTGAAATTCACATTACTGTCTCCATTTTTATAGATGAGGAAAGTGAGGTTAAGTTACTTACAAAGCTAGCAGCTAGGAAGCCATGGAGCTAGCATTCGAATGCCAGCGCAGGCACGGAACAGGTTCTTAATCAGTGTTTTGCATGGCCTTTCCATAAATGTTAAGATGTTCGATAAAATTTAATTCCCTCTGATTCCTTTGTACTTTTTAGTAAAAAATTGTCCAATATGAGACAAGAACAATGAATATCAGTTTGAGAAAGGAAGATAGGACTTGGTGTTTGAAATGCCAAGTGTGGAAAAGGTGGGGTATTTGGAGTACTACACCCAGTAATATCCTGACCTAAATTCAAATTCGTACCCTCTCTTTATAGGATTGGAACCTTTGCCTCTATCAAACTCTCAGCTAACAATCTTTTTGATCTGCACACCCTTGGCATTTTTCTAATGCTTACTTCTCTGTAAAGGTAACTGTGTGTAATACAGGATCACTAACACCAAACTCCTGAGTACAGCCTGAACCACAGAAACATTCATTTGTAGCACCCTGCTCTGGTACAAGACATGTACCAGAGAATGGGTATCACCTGTAAAATGAGACAGTTACCAACACGTTACCAACCACAACTGTAGAGAAACAAATAGCTGAACAAACACAGTGGGAAGAATAAAGCAGAACTCTGGACTTTGAAAATGAGAGCCTGTCTTAAAACTATTCCATCTGAAACAATCAAAGAGAAAGTAATATCTTAGCATAAAGGCTGCCTGCTGTATTAAAGACACACATGAATGTGATGGCTTAAACAAGAGAGAATGTGAACAGTCCATGAAGAGTAAGATGGTTCTCCTGTCTTAGACAGGAGGCTTCCATCTCTGGGTCTAAGGTGGCTGCTCCCTGCCACCAGCAAAATGAAGAAAAGATGAGGTGATTACCCAGTTCTATCAACGGGAAGACCAAGAAATGGCATGCATCCCTTCTACTTGCTCACATCCCCCTGGCCACACCAGCAACAAAGGGGGCCTAAAAAAATGTGTCCTTTCACTGGCTAGTCATATACCACGCTGGAGTTCTATTTCTGTGTACAAAGGGAATTGCGGATGTTCAGGAACATAGTCTGCTACAGAGTCTTTTAATGTTTTACATTTATGTATGTATGTATGTATTTAACAGAGTCTCACTGTCACCCAGGCTCGAGGGCAATGGCACAATCATTGCTGACTTTAGCCTCAAATTCCTGGGCTTAAGAGCTCAAGAGATCCTCCTGCCTCAGGCTCCCAAGTAGCTGGGACTACAGGCATGCACCACTGCACCCAGCTGATTTTTTCATTTTTTATAGAGCAAGGATCTCATTATGTTGCCCAGGCTGATCTTGAACTCCTGGGCTCAAGCAATCCTCCCTCCTTGCCCTCCCAAGATGCAATTTTTTACTTTTAAATCAAATTGTTCATGAATCCTAAGATAAAATTTTACAGTCCTAAAGTATAGTAGGTTTCACAAGAAGTGGCAAGAACTACATATAAACTGAAGACTGTCTTTCCACATGAGCTATCTAGGAATAATTCCTAATTATATCTTCAGAATGGAAGGATAATGTAAAAAAATAAGTGTAGGAAATTGTGTGCACAAAATGATAACTATGTTAAATCTCAGGATCTGTGGAACATTTGTAATCTATATGCACAACAATATAAAACTGTGAGAAATCATTTCAGAGCTTTGCACATGCACAGATAATGATTGGAAGATGATAGAAAATACATATATAATTGTGTTCAAGATGAGATAATGGTTTGTGTAATTTAGACATTTTAAATATTTGTAACATTAGTGTAAGGTACAAAGAATGAGCACGGTACATTTCAAGGGGGTTGCAAAGTTTACTCATGCTTTCATCCCAAAATGAAATTAAAACAGCAGTCCCCTGAATTTCTTTGGGTCTCTTTTTAATGATTCTGTTCAATACCTTCTTTTTCAAATATTCTCTAAGGCCCTATTACCAGAATTTGTTTTTATACCACAACTAGGAAATGTGTTTACCTACACTTCTAGCACCAAACATGGAGGGAGTACCGCACGCCAATCAATTCCGCAACACCCTCTGGGTGCCCTGCAACTCAGTTCAATTCTGACGGTCTGCCTGGAGGCAGTATCAGCTCACACAGGTCGAGGCCTCAGTCCCACAGGAGTGCCCCCACTTCAGATACCAGTGAGATACGAGTCCTAGGTCTGTCATACTTCTGACCAACCAGCTATAAATTGGGGGTTCCGCAGCCCCTTCCTTGGGTTCGATAATTTGCTACAGCCGACTCACAAACTGAGGAAAATATTTTACTTTCATTTACCAGTTTATCATTGTCAAAAGACAAAATTACAACAAATTTACTTTCAAGATCTTAATTGGCTTTTGTTTGTAGAATCAAGCAACACCTCATCTACAAAATCAAAGGAGTGCTCCAACAAGCCCAGCAGAAAGACTTGGTTTTTATAGACAGAAAAGGGCGAAGGAAAGCAGAAACAAAAAGCAAAAACCAGATTGGTTGTTACACAGTTACTTTCCTTGTAAAGGTTAAACAGAGGGGGCTTCCTTATCATGCGGGCTAAAACTGGCCTGTGTGGGGACGTCACTGCTATACCTCTCTCTCTCCCAAGTTCTTGGACGGTCAGATAAACAACTTAGTTTGGGCTTGGTGACATGGAACTTCTGTGTGAGTGACTCCATTTGGTTTGGTCTTAGGGGCCTAGGTAGAAACTCAGTCCAAAGTAATGGCCTCCTATAAATTGTATTTAACATCATAAAGGACATTATGAAGATGTGCTTGGGGGAGGAAGAGGTGCATGGGGGGAGGTCCAGAAGGGTCTCTAGAGCAGAGTTTCTGCCCTGTGGAGCTGGAGTGCCTGGCTCTCCTGCCAGGTGGGTGTGTTCGCCACCCTCAAAGCTCTCTCAACTCCATAGTTTAGGGCTTTTATAGAGGTTCCATCACTAGGCCTGATGCGGTATATCATTGCCCATAGCAATCAACTCAATCTCTAGCCCCTCTCCCCTCCCAGGTGCTGGGAAAGGGGGGTGTGGGGCAGGGAGGGAGGGGCTCAAAGTTCCAAGCATGGTTGCTTCCTCTGGGCACCTGCACCCATCCTCCACCTCATTCCATACCTTAAGAGTCACTTCATTAGCATGAACTCAAGTATTGTTGAAAGGGGTTTATTGTGAGTAACAAAAGATGCTCCTCTTACCCCATCACAAGAAATTCCAGCGGTTTTAGGAGCTCTGTTCCAGGAACCAGGGATGAAGACGAGATACATATGTCTTAGTTTATCACAATAACACAGGCCCCTTAGTGGGTTTCCTCTCCAAAAGTTCTTTCCCCATCTAATCTGAATACACAATACATTTAATCTCTCCCTCTTGGAAACCCAGAAAATCCCATCTCTAGAGTCTTGGAGGGATCCAGTAGACCTCACCCAAGGACACTATCCCCAGAGAAAAAGTATGTTAGAGGACACCCTCTCACACTCTTCCCTGCAGCGTCTCCTTGACTGATACTGCAATCCACCCCACCAAGGTTACTGTAGGCCCCAATTTAGGTACGGCCCACGTGTGCCTGTGAGCATCATGACCTCTGAGGTGTAGAGAGAAATACAGATAAGTAAACCAAGGCTTAAATTACTAAGAGTTACACAGATAATAAATTACACAGCTGATGTTCAAACATTTGACCCCAAAATCTGAGTTCTTATTTGCAACTTTGTACTTTCTGCTTTTCTCAACTGATCATCAAGGCTTCGTCCTCCCCAGGAAAATTGCATCAATCTCTTCTGTTATCACCTCTCTTGGAAGCTTCACTCTGCGTTGGGTCCCGCATGGTCACAGTTTCCCAGATACTGCCTCTACCCCTGGCAATCCCACGGGTCACCTGTTGCATATACATGTACACACACGAACATACTGAGAAACAAAACAAAAATCCTAAGCCTCTCAACTGACTGAACTGACCCTCTATGGCCAAAGAGACCCCAGAGAAACCTTAAAAACTGAATCCCTGGCCATGACAAGATGGGAGGTCAGACACACCTCGTTAGACCCTCTCTGTTACTAACCGCCATTAGAATTTCTTTCCTAAGGGTTAAACAAACAGAAACCAGCACTTTCGAAAGACTTGTACCACCTCTGATTTTAACGTCTGCCTGACACTGCCCCTCCCTTTTTGCAGTTTCAGCACAACAACTGACCAGCATTCCTTTCTGTTAAGAAACCACTGACCATGGAGCAGTTCTGGCCAGTCTGCAGAGGCTGCACACTGAATGCCTTCATGTCTTCTTCACCTTTTGATGTAATGCATTTATATGTTAAGTGTCCACCCCAAAGCCAACATGGGATGCATGTAACATGCATGTCTGCTTACTATGTGTGCAATGCCTCTCTTTCATGAATATTCATAGCTCCTCCTATAACCAGTTGAATATGGTATGCATGAGCAAAGTTTTCAGTATACATTCCTATCTCATCCTTCCCTCCCTTCAAGTGCTTGCTTCCAATCTCTGCTAGAGGCTGTACTTCCCAGCCCGTGAGGGTGGCCAGCCTGCAGGTTGTAACCCTTTATAAGAGATAAGTTCTCCTCTTCAAATTTATAAACCCCATGATTCTTCAGTTGACAATACAAACGCATGTGCCATGTCCTGAAGATACACGCCTTCATTATCTCAGGATGGGAGGGATGGGGAGATTGTGGGATGAAACCTAAGGGTATGTGGCTTCTTTGGGGGATGCTAAGGGTGTTCTAAATTGATTGCAAGATGGTTGCACAAACTGAGAATATACTAAAAACCTTTGAATTGTACACTTTGAATAGGTGGAACCCATGGTATGTGAATGATATCTCAATAAAGCCGTTGTAAAAAAGGGGGGAGCAAGGAATTAGGGATCCCTGAAAATATGATTGATTCGATGTCTGAGACAGAGATAACACAAGGTGAGATCAGGATATCTCCTCATGCCAGAAAACACGGAGGTGCTCAAAGACTGACAGAGGCGTGAAAGGACACACCTGAGAGGGACCCACTGGCCACGTCTGGGTCAGTTAGAGCTTCGGAAAGAACCGTGCCAGGAATCAATGTGAACATTTAGCATTTTTTAAGACATCAGTGAACAATTAAGTAAATGGATGGCAGATAGTGGGCGGTGATTTCTCACAGTTCGGGTGGGAGAATACAGATAAGCAAGGGGGAGGCTGGAATGACCCACGTGATAAGGGTTAGAGTTGGAGACATCGGTATGAACTCATGTTTAGCTTAATGGCTTAATGCAGATACAGATGGATACACATGGAAACACATATGGATAAGTTTACACGTGTGGGCTAGTATACACACGTATTTCCTTGTCCTGTCAACAAAGACGACCTAGAAGCAGTGGCACCTCAGTTTCAATAAGCACACGTAGTGCCCAGGTCTTGGTTCCCAATTCTCCACTGCTCCTTGGGGAAATGGGTGATTCAAGGACTAGGGAAGGAAACACAGGAGATGAGCCTGAAGGATGTGGTGGTGCCAGAAAGCAGGAAAATGTTCAAAATAACCCCACAACAATGGGGGTACTTCGCAGAGATGCAGAAACCAACTGAGAGGGTTCCCAGTGGCCACAGCTGGAACAGGATGAACAACAAAATAAAGTAGTGTAGGAGTATAATCAAAGGAATATAATAAATATCCATGAATCCATACCAATATAAATAAATGAATAAATGAGAGAGCAGAAACAAATCTACCAAGCGGAAGAGCTTAAAATGATTTCTGTAATACTCCGCCCTCAAGAAGGGTATCAGATATAAACAGAGCCATACACTAGTTAAGGTGGTAGAGACAGATTTAAGTCAGCAATATTCTGTTGTAATAACATAATATTCTCCTCTGCTTTCAGGAGGTCTAGGGTGGGAACTGGCTGCCAAATTCTAAGATCAAGAGAACAACACTATTGCTCTTACCTCCCTCAGGTTGTGAAGTCGGTAGAGCCTCTCTCCTCCCTCTCCCAACAGGCAAAAAGAGTACTCCCTTTGTCAGGGTGGAACTAGATGTCTATGGTTTTAGTCCCCTCCCCTACTGTCTTGGGTTCGATGTGCCTTGTCCCTTAAACACTTGTCTGGTGGGTGAGGTTTTATTCTGTCCTCTAAATTGACCGTCCTGTGGCGTAAAGGGCACTGCCGGGGCTGTGTTAGCTCGGGCTGCCAGGGCAAACACCACACACACTTATTTCCTCACAGCTCTGGAGGCCGGAGACCAAGGTGACAGGGTTGGTTCCTTCTGAGGCCACTTCCTTGGTTTGAACATGGCCTTTCCTCTGTGCGTGCATGTCCCTGGTCTCTTCCTCTTCTTATAAGCCCACCTTTGCTATCAGATTAGGGCCCCACTCCTATGATCTCATTAACCTTAACCCCTTCAAAGCCCTATATTCAAATACAGTCACATTGAGGGTTAGGGCATCCACATATGAATTTGAGAGGGACACGACTCAGTCCACAACAGAGGGATTCTTCTTCCTCAGGTCCTGCAAGCAGCTCTGATGACCCTCCCACCATGCCCCATGCCCCCAGATCTGCAGCAGCCTCTCCAGGAGATGGCAGTGCGACAGCCCCCCACCTCCCCTGTGCTCACGTGCACCCTCTCTCAAATTAAGGAAGGCAGTTTGCCAGTAGATCGCATAGCTAGTAGGCTCAGAACCTTATGCAAAGCCATCTCCCACCTCCCTACTCATGGTCTCTGTTTCCCCCCGGACCTCTAGCTATTCTCATTAAAGTCTTTGTTCGCCTCAGTTAGGCATGAGGCACTGACAGTGGATGCACTGAGAGCATAATGCTGCTTCGTCCTCAAAGAAGAGGCATTAGCTAACCCACTGATCACTAGAGCTTCCGGCAGCTTCAAGAAAAAGCAGCAGATGACAGTGTAGTTGGTCTATCTCTTTGATTCATGACTATTCTGAAATTAACACAGGAAAAAATAAAGTAGCGAAATTGATTCTACTGCTCAAGACTTTGTGGTACTGTTCTTTTTGTACTATTGTGCCAGGGTCCTAATTTTTTTTTAATTTAGTAAAGTAGTTTTCTACTTGCAGCACACAGAGAAAAATTACTCAGGCATTAACAGCGAGCGTTACTGAGAGGTTTTAAGTGCAGAGATATTCAGAACACTGCGCGGTGCCTCTGGCATCGCTCCAGCATGCACGGGACTGGCCACCAAGCTCTGCAGAAGTCCGGTCTGCACTGTTAGAAACTAATGTTTCCACCATCAGAAACTGTTCTTGAATCACATTTGTTTTTGTTATTTTCATTATACTTAATCCGTTTCTGAATACAAGCTCATTGTAAAAAGTGATCAAGCTAAATAAAGGTTTGTATCATACCTGATACATGTTTTTGGTTTTTTACCTGCTGCCCTCATGAGATCATGTTTCTGAAAGAAAGGATCAGTGTGCCTTACTGAATAAATTTTAAAACATTCCTTTGTAACGTGGGGCTATGAAGAGCTCGCTTTTCAGGATTATAAAAAATAAATAAAAAACATACATAAAGATCCATTCGGAGTGCAATTTAGCCAGGCACAATAGCTTGTACCTGTAGTCCCGGCTACTTGGGAGGCTGAGGCAGGAGGATCGCTTGAGCCCAGGAGTTCAAGACCTGTCTGGGCAACATAGTGAGTCCACATCTCTAAAAAAAAAAAAAAGTACAATATAAAACAATGGATTTTAATATAATAGAATATGAAATATAGCAGACGATGATATTGCTTCAGATTCCACATTGCAACTAACCTTTAAGAAACTACCACTTGTCGAATTTTAGTGTGATATTAAAGAAGATTATCCACAATTATCTGTAATGCCATTAAAATATTTCTATCTTCCCAACTATGTGAAGCCAGATTATCCTCATAACTTACACCAAACCAAAGCATTGCAACAGATTGAATGCAGAAGGAAATGTGAGACTCTTGCTGTCTTCCTATTAGCTCAGGCATCAGAGAGATTTGAAATAAACAATGCCACTCTTCTGACTTTATTGCTTTGAAATATGTAGTTATTTGTCATGAAAATATTTTATTTATGTTAACATATATTGAATTTATTATTTTAAATGAATTAATAAATATTTTAATATTTTGTCAATTTTAATTTCTAATAGGTAAATATCAATAAGTATAATCTATCTAACAAAAACTTACTGGGGTTTTCAATAATTTTTAAGAGTGTAAAGGGATCCTCAGACCAAAAAGTTTAAGAATCACTGCTTTCAGTGTGGTTCATGTTTTCCTGAGTATGTTTATAAAACCATTTTATAAATGGTTTTATAAGTATTTATAAAAAATGTTTAATAATTTTGGATTATATTCCGGATATTATGACAATAGATTGCAGAGACTTGGGATTTGATGATGTTCCCCTGAGCAGTGTCGATTATTTATTTTACCAGGCAGTCAACTTACCTGAACACTAACTCTGCCTTTCTTGCAGTGGACAGTATCTGGACTCTCTTGTTGGTTCTTTGGGCACCGGCTGTGTTGCTTGGAGTCAGCCACTCACGTGCTCAATTCTGTCAGTCAGACATACAGCTGGGGGCACATAATTTGGGGCAACTGTTCTGTAGCTCTCTCCTTTCTGAGATTTCCTCCTTATTTTCCAGCTGTTGTGGCTACCCCAAACTTTCCCCTCTGATTCCTCAGCCGTATGTCTGCAGATCTCTGTCTGAGTTTTAGCCACCACACAGAGCATTAACCAAGGCTTGTCCACAGGCAAAATGCTGCCAAAGCTGGAGGCTCCCCCACCATCGTACACTTCTTCCAAGTGCCAACACCCCTCCGGTCTCTCCCTGCCCTTCTCTCCTCTCCAGCACCTTCAGACGGTTGTTTGCTGTTTCGTCCAGAGGTTACAACTGTAATCTGCAGAAAGTTTGGTTCAATGTGAGCTACTCTGCCATTACCAGAAGCAGAACTCCAAACAAGAGGCAAATACAACTCAGTTGTACTTTTGAGAAAAAATGTTTCCTATGTTTGACATCACAATATCTAGGATCTTTTGGCAAGTCACTTATAACTCAAGTTAGGAGGGAAGGGAGACTTTTCCTCTTCCTTTTGTACATTTTTTTACCATGTTGCTGTTTTAAACCACACTCATATATTATCTGATAATTTTTAAAAAGTAAAGGAAGTGAAGTTAAAAATATATTGCAGAAACTAAGGTCACTTTTGCAGATTGGTGATTATGAGCATGGCCTCTGGATCAAAACCACAAAAACGTCAGTCTGAATGACGCCGCTCACTAACAGTAAGTCTTTCAGCAATTTGCGTCTGTGAAATGGGGAAAATAGTATTATTTGCTTTGCACAGTTTTGTCTTAGTCCGTTCAGGTTTCTATAACAAAATACCACAGACTGGTGGCTTCCAAACGACAGAAATTTATTTCTCACAGTTCTGGAGGCTAGGAAGTGCCAAATCGAGTTTCTGGCAGATTCGGCGTTCTGGTGAGGGTCTACTTTTGATTCAGAGACGGTTCTTCCTCGCTGTGTCCTCCCATGGAGGAAGTGGGTGATGGGTCTCTCCGGGGCCTTCTCATGAGGACGCTAATCCCATCCATGGGGGCTCCATGCTCATGACCCAATCACGCCCCAAAGGCCCCACCTCCAAATACCATCACATTAGGGACTGGATTTCAACATATGAACTGTGGGAAGACACAAACATATAGATCGTAGCAAGTTGTCTGAAGATTAAATGAAGTAATATATGTAAAGTACTTAATACTGTACAGCATAGTATACACATTCAATAAATGTCAGCTGTTATTATTACTTTTAAGATACAATAACTTTAGCATTGAGAAGTGATTTGCAAGGCAATATACATTGAGTAGGAAAAGATATTAGGACTTCTTGTATTTTTACCTCTTCCTATAACTTATGTTTGTGTGTATATATATATTTGGAATTTTATCCTTAAATTTTTTAACCGATAGAAGATGTGATTTTTAAAAATTGGAGACTATTGGCTCAGAGATTCAATAAAAAACCAGAAACATATTTTTATAGCATTTTTATTGCCTAGGATGTTTGGCTTATTTTAAGCAACTGAATGTATAAATAATTCAGGAAATGAGTCAGACCTTATTTTAATCGGCAGCATTACTGTAGATTTGTCCAGTAGAAATATAGAATATAGAAATACTCTATGTCATCTCATCTGAAATCTCTTGATAGTTATCTATCCAAATTAGAAAACTTGGGCTTGGGAGAGGCGGAAGGAAGAACTCTCGATTTCCAATCCCTGTTAGTCGGCAGCAGAGTGGGACTCTCATTTCTATCACGTCTGTCCGGTGCCACTTGTCGAGTGGCCACCACTCAGGAGGCGGATGCAGAGTCCCTTCCATGCTGGAGCCTTTGATTTCCTTTTCTCTAAGAAAAAAGGTAGTGCACAGGGGCAAAAAGAGACACTAAACTTTTGCTGGAAATAATAATCACTTCGAAACAGAAAGAAAAGGAGAAAACCTAAGAATGTCATACCTATCAAAAAAATTATTTTTTAAGCAATAGAGATGTGCCTTCAGGTACTAGGGTTTTGGGGTCTAGAGCCCCAGGGAGCGGGGAGCACAGTCTGGAAACCCTGTGGCTCGAGGCAGCCTGATCACAGGCAGTCCATCAACACCAGGCACTGCCCAGGAATGTGCCGGCTTCAGAGCCAAAGGCGTGTGTAGCCCTACGAGAAAGCTGCTCCATTGCCTGTTGAATATCAAAGTAGGAACATGTATTCTTAGCAAGCACATCACTGAGGTGCTACTAGTCAAGAAAATTATGCCTAAGGGGGGCATTTGGTGTAATTTGTATCTTGCTTGGGAAAATGCTTACTGCTTTTTATAATTATTTATCAATAGTTTCGGTTTCTAGAAAGTCTATATGGAATTTGCTATCAGTTTAATTGGAGAAAATAAAATCCAGAGCCACATGTTAAATTTCGATATTTGGGCTGAGCATTCTTTTTCAAGTCTGTCGGCCAGAACTGACTTCTCAGTCATGCTGAAGAATGTCTGTGGCTTTTCTGTGTGTTCTCAGAGTTCACACCTCTCACTGCTAGATGATCAAATGCACCCGCAAGAGCAGCAGCCCTGTACCTCTCACAGGCTGTTGTGTCCCAGGGCCTGCTACAATGCCTGACATGAATTAGATGCTCGGAAATACGTATTTGTTCATCTCATTGAACAAATAAAACTAAGATCTGTGGATTTCTGTGAAATCTGTCAGAACCGGGACCAAACCCCCTCGAAATTACT
>CAUYSK010085444.1:0-15329 GCA_963575035.1 Avahi laniger | reverse complement strand
ATGTGAAATATTTTCTGTGGCCTTAAACTTGCTCTACGCTATCACATTAGTGAACTGGTAGTAAGAATAGCAGTGTATGGCCCGGCGCGGTGGCTCACGCCTGTAATCCTAGCTCTCTGGGAGGCCAAGGCGGGTGGCTTGTTTGAGCTCAGGAGTTCGAAACCAGCCTGAGCAAGAGCGAGACCCCATCTCTACTAAAAATAGAAAGAAATTATTTGGACAACTAAAAATACATAGAAAAAATTAGCCGGGCATGGTGGCGCATGCCTGTAGTCCCAGCTACTCAGGAGGCTGAGGCAGGAGGATCGCTTGAACCCAGGTGTTTGAGGTTGCTGTCAGCTAGGCTGATGCCACGGCACTCTAGCCCGGGCAACACAGTGAGATTCTGTCTCAAAAAAAAAAAAAAGAATAGCAGTGTATTATAGACATAAATATGTTTGTTTATGTAAGGACCGTTTATTAAGGCCCATGTTGTTATCACTAAAATTGTCTCAGCTTTGCTCAGTTTCATAACCCACTCTGAATTTACTTTTGATGCTCTATCTGTTACTTAACTGTTACATTCTTTAGGTTTAATTTTAATTTGTAGACGCCTGGGTGCACGTGCTTACTCTGTCATTTTTACCTCTTAGACCTGAGGTGAGTTTCTTAGAGTGTCTATAACAAAGTTGTTTCCCAGTAAAATGGGAAGAGATCTATCTCTCACGTGTTTTTGGATTGTATAAATGAATACATGCCTTCCACATGGGCGTTGTTTAAAAATGTTTGTTATTGCTCTTTCTATCATCACCACAGTTTTTAGATCCTGACTTGTCTTTCTTTAAAGCCACTGTGGACATTATCATCTCTTAAGACATCACTCATGGTCTAGCTCATTTAGATACCGAGTATCGCTTAGTGTGTCGAACATAATATCTAACACTTCCGTAGAGATAACCTTGTGTTGGTTTTATTTTTTCCAAATTATTTTCTTTCTTTAGTCAACACCTGTGAAAAGACTTGTGTTGGTTATTTGTATATTTTTTGTATTCACAAAACTGAGAAATCCACACTGTTTTAGAGACTATCATACCCATTTATGGAAAGGTATAATAAAACAAAATCAGGGAGATACAACTTGCTCAAACGTGTGCAAGAATACAGGAAAAACAGACTGAGCTTCGCCTACTATACTCTCACAACACAGAACGCCCTGTGATCTCGAAGGTGGATTTTCCTCCACATACCAAGCAAGCAGTCCTGCAGTAGACAAAAGTGGACGTTCTTTTATATAATTCTGTTATGTCACGATCTACCTGGATACAGGGTCATGTCCCACAGGTTGAGGGCTCAGTCCCACCACTGTGCCCCTACTTCAGCGCCAGTCACAAACACAGATTACGGCTAGTGCGTCTGACTGACTGGCTGTAATTCGTGAATTCCCCCTCCTCGGATTTAGTTAATTTGCTGGAGTGGCTCACAGAACTCAGGAAGCCACTTTACTCATATTTATCCACTTACGATACAAAATGCTACAGGAGTCAGATGGGAGCACTCTGTTGGGAGAGGTGTGGGATAAGGGTTGAGGGGAGTCTATACCCCCTTTGATTGTGCCACCCCCCGTCCCCCGTCCAGGAGCCTCTCCGTGTTCACCTGTCCCTCTGTTTTGGGGGTGTTTTGTGGAGGTTTCATTACCCAGGCATGAGTGCTTCCATCCTTGGCCATTGGTGATCAGTTCCCTCTACCTCCGTTCCTTCTCCCTTCACAAGAAATTGGTTCCTGGGGCTGAAATCTCAACCCTCTAATCCAGCCTTGCTCTTTCCAGTGGTCAGGGCCCATCCTGAAGCCACCTAAGAGCTTCCAGCCAGCAGTAATTTCATTAGCATACAGAAAGGTACTTGTCCCTCCACAGATTTCAAGTGAGCTCTGATGTCAGGAAAGGGGCATGAAGACCAAATGTGTATGTCTGCCGGCCTGCTCACTTGAATTTAAGCGGTTCTAACAGTTCTTCTCATTTTATGTGAACATTAGAAGTCTCCCCACAGTTACATGGTGAAATGTGTTTTCCATTTTAGGGACAGTTGACGTTCAGGGATGTGGCCATAGAATTCTCTCAGGAGGAGTGGAAATGCCTGGACCCTGCTCAGAGGGCTTTGTACAGGGACGTGATGTTGGAGAACTACTGGAACCTGGTCTACCTGGGTGAGGATGACTTTTCCAGAACTCAGGACATATTCTTGTGTTTCTTTGCATTTTCCCTTGTGAATCTCTTGGGAGCCCCTGCATTGCCTAATTGAGATTGAAGCTTTATTAACTCAGAAATGAAAAGCTTAAAAATGGGAAATCTGAACTTTAATCATCCCTTTCTTCAGATGTTATGCTCCCTTCGTGATATACCATTGGAGGATTTCAGAGCTTTTGTATGCATACATAATACTTTGTGTCAGATTTTTTTTTTTTTTTTTTGAGACAAGGTCTTGCTCTCTTGCCCAGGCGAGAGTGCAGAGGCGTCATCCTAGCTCACTGCAGCCTCAAATTCCTGGGCACAAGCGATCCTCCTACCTCAGCCTTCCAAGTAGCTGGGACTATAGGTGTGCACCACCATGCCCAGCCAAAATTTTTTTTTTTTTAGAAACAAAAAAAATATTTGTCTCGATATGTTGCTTAGCCTGTTCTTGAACTCCTGGCCTCAAGCGATCTTCTCGCCTCGGCTTCCCGAAGTGCTAGGATTACAGGCATGAGTGAGTCACTGTGCCTGACCAACTGTTGGAATTTTAAAATCTCCACTTTCCTGTTTTCTGCCTGTCTGCTTTTTACTTCAATGGTTCATGGAATAGAGCTAGATATCTGCATGTTATAGTGGTTTCTAAGCATTCAGAAGGAAGCATTCAGTGGGTGAATTTTTGACATGTTTTTCGAGATCCATCTCTGATGTCCCCTCTCATGTAAATGTGGGGGTGGGATTCTAGAAAAGCCACAGCGCATTCTTTCTTTCTTTTCGTAACCAGGAATCTCTAGTTTTGACATGAATATCATCTACATATTGGAGGAAGGGAAGGAGCCCTGGACTGTGGAGAGCCAGGTGAAAATCGCAAGAAAACCACATAGGTGGGAAGGTACCAAAGGTGCGATCACAGGTAAGAGCTCTGATGGTCAGAGGGAAAGCTGCTCATTAGATAGAGTGTGGGAAACTCTCTGCAAATGGAGGAGGTCTTTGGGAAAAGAAAAGTTTATATCCCGTGAGCTCTGAAAGGAAGTTTTTTCCCCCACTTACTCTGTTCTTCCGATGTGTAAAAGTTTATGCTTTCACCCTCCATTTGTGCTACAGCTCAGAGACAGATGCAAGGTATTTGTCATGACCTGCAATACTCTGTCATCTTGCTTCTGTGATCTCTTTGGTTTCTTTCAAAAAGATGGCTTTCCTCTTTGCTCTCTCCTTCTATATTTAATTCTACCTGATGCTCAGTTTTCCCTCCATGTAGATCAGAGATGAGGGCTCCATAGTCCTGATGTCTGGACCTATCTATGTTCTATCCCATTTCGTGTGCCTGAAAGACTTCTCAAGAGATGGGAAACATTGCCCGGTCTCACTTTGTATCGGGGGCCGTGGAAACTTCTTGGAGCTATCTCAAGCCCTCTCTGCCTGTTGAGACTTTTCAGCCAGTTCTTACATTCCGCTTTTGGCACACTTCATGGGTGTATGTGACAAAGGAAGGGGTTGAATCTTACGAGCATAAATATAAAGACAGTCGACAGAGTCATTCTCTAGTGAATCCCCACTCCTACGTGGGATGCATATCCTATTTTTCCAGGCTTTAGCATGGGATCTGCAGGCAGAGCAAAGTTCTGTCTCAAGAACTCACAAAATCAGACCCCCATATGTTGTATTTTTCTCTGTCTTCCACCACTCATTACTCTGTTAATGTAGAAAACCTGGGCTGTTCCTGTTACCATATTTTCTTACATTTGTGTGATTTTGCCTTTGAAACATGCTTTTGATATACACACTTCTAGGGGTCGACATGCCATCATCGATTTTTTACTGTGATAACCCACTCTTAGATTATGCATAACTTCTTGCGGACTATCCCATGGAGTGGTTTTATTGGTTAACAAAATTAATAAATGAGAACACTTTGACTAATATGTTTGAATATCATCCTGCTACATACAAGATGCCTCTTGAAGTCACTGAGACTCGTCAGCATCTCTAAAGGTACTGAGATAGAAAGTATCAGGAGAGCCTCATGGCTAAGTGTGCCCAGTTATTCTAGTTTTGAAAAGTATCACAAAAGTGTCTCTTAAGGGCATTGTGATGGTCTTGATTACATACAGTAATGATCATCTCCTTTTAGCAATCGGTGATTCAGGAGTTTCTCCTAGGGTCAGCATTGTTCAGGTTCGTAACCTTGTATGTATCGGACTCACGACTGAACTATTGTTCATGCCACATTTCTCATCCCCTGTGTGTGTCATTATTCATTTTCAACAGCAAAACTTTTGTTCTATTTGTTGTATGTTCAAATGTGCACCAGATACAGTTTTCTTCTTCTTCTTTTTTTTTTTTCCTTCTTGAGACAGAGTCTCACTCTGTTGCCTGGGCTAGAGTACCGTGGCATCAGCCTAGCTCACAGCAACCTGACACTCCTGGGCTCAAGCATCCTGCTGCCTCAGCCTCCCAAGTAGCTGGAATTACAGGCATGCACCAGCACACTTGGCTAATTTTTTCTATTTTTAGTATAGACAGGGGTCTCGCTCTTGCTCAGGCTGGTCTCGAACTCCTGACCTGAAGCGATTCTCCTGCCTGGGCCTCCTAAAGTGCTAGGATTACAGGCGTGAGCCACCATGCCCAACCAATAATGTGTTCTTGAGAGAATGGATGTGTTATTAAGCTTGATTTGATCATTCCACATTGTATACCTATAACAGGATATCACTTCATTCCCCGTAACTATATATATACAATTATAATTTGTCAGTATACAATAAAATTTTTAAAAAATCATATTACAGTTCTTGTAGTCTATACTCCTTCATTTCTCTTAAGAGAAACCCAGTTACAAGTCCACAAACTATAACTTTTTATAAATGTGATTACTGATTCTTCTGAACTCATTTTATCATGGTTCCTAGAATTTTTCATTTTCGTATGATTTATACGTGATGGTTTTTCAGCATGATTATGAAATACAACTGTCACGCACCACTCGTTAGTGTTGCAGAATGCCTGTGTGCATGTAGTTTTATAACAGATATTTAGTAAAATACTGTTTTTTATGACATTGTTTATTGAATTCTTCCTCATTTCCCCAGTGCTATGATTGTTTCAGAATTCAAAATTGCCACTTTTTAGTACTTCATCACATAGTTTATTTACCATTATAGCATATCATGTTGTGCTTTAGTATTTATTAATATTTGTATATAATATTACAGCATAATATTTCTTTTCAATTATGAGACAGTCAGCAGTTTTTGGCCTGTTGGTATGTTCCTTGAGGTCATGGTAGAAAAATACTCCTTTAAAGGCTAACTTAGGTTTCCACAGTGTGAATGTTGGGTATGTTAATGTTGCTTGAATCTAGGCTTTCATGCTATTTTAATGGCATGTAGCCACTTTGTTAAAGAATGTGATTTGGTTTTTTTACTTCCTTTATATTGAAATTCATGATTCTGAAGTTTTATAACTCTAATATAAGTATTACTTTTTGTATGATGTGCTTTTCAGTATGAAATATTTGTTTACATATGGTGATTAATTGGAAACCTATGATTCTTTATATCTTGTAGATCTCTCTCCTGAATTTGTTATCAAGGATTTACTACCAAAAGGGAAAAACTTTACAGGAGAAATATTCCAAACAGTGATGTTGGGAAGACATGAAAACCATGACATTGAAGACTTTTCCTTCAGAGAAGTCCAGAAAAATATATATGCTTTTCAGTGTCAGTGGCAAGATGATGAAGGAAATTATAAAAAAGTGCTTATGACCCAGAATGAAAATATCACTGGTAGAAGAGATCAACATGATAGAAGAGATGCAGGAAACAAGAATGTTAACAACCAGGTTGGATTAAACTTTCATTCACATCTGTCTGAACTGCAGCTATTTCAAGATGAAGGGAAAATTTATGAATGTAATCAAGTTGGGAACTCTGCCAACTGTGGTTCTTCAGTGTCACCACAAAAACCAATTTCTTCTCGTGTCAGAATCCACAATTCTAAAAAATATACAAATGAATTTAGCTATTTTGCATTACTCACACAAGGACAAAAAGCAAACAATTGGGGAAAACCTTACAAATGTAATGAATGTGGCAAGGTGTTCACTCAAAATTCACACCTTACAAGTCATAGAAGAATCCATAGTGGAGAGAAGCCCTACAAATGTGCTGAGTGTGGCAAAACCTTCAGTGTTCGTTCAAACCTAACTATCCATCAGGTCATTCACACTGGAGAAAAACCTTACAAATGCAATGAATGCGGCAAGGTCTTCAGTCAGCCTTCAAACCTGGCGGGTCACAGGAGAATTCATACAGGAGAGAGACCTTACAAGTGTAATGAGTGTGGGAAAACCTTTAGAGGACATTCAAACCTAACTACCCATCAGTTAATCCACACTGGGGAAAAGCCCTTCAAATGTAATGAATGTGGCAAGCTCTTCACTCAAAATTCACACCTTGCAAGCCACTGGAGAATTCATACTGGAGAGAAACCTTACAAGTGTAATGAGTGTGGCAAAGCCTTTAGTGTTCGTTCAAGCCTAGCTATTCATCAGACAATTCATACTGGAGAAAAACCTTACAAATGTAATGAATGTGGAAAGGTCTTTAGGTACAATTCCTACCTTGGAAGGCATCGCAGAATTCATACTGGAGAGAAACCTTACAAGTGCAATGAGTGTGGCAAAGCATTTAGTATGCATTCAAACCTAACTACACATCAGGTCATCCATTCTGGAAAAAAACCTTTTAAATGTAATGAATGTGGCAAGGTTTTCACTCAAAATTCACAGCTTGCAAATCATCGACGAATTCATACTGGAGAGAAACCTTATAAGTGCAATGAGTGTGGGAAAGCCTTTAGTGTGCGTTCAAGCCTAACTACCCATCAGGCAATCCATACTGGAGAGAAACCTTACAAATGTATTGAGTGTGGCAAGGGCTTCACTCAAAAATCACACCTTACAAGTCATCAGGGAATTCATTCTGGAGAGAAACCATACAAGTGTAATGACTGTGGCAAAGTCTTCAGTCAAACTTCCCAACTTGCAAGGCACTGGAGAATTCACACTGGAGAAAAACCTTACACATGTAATGAGTGTGGAAGAGCCTTTAGTGTTCGGTCAAGCCTAACTCTTCATCAGGCAATACATACTGGACAAAAACCTTACAAATGTCATGAATGTGGCAAGGTATTTAGGCACAATTCATACCTTGCAACTCATCGAAGAATTCATACGGGAGAGAAACCTTACAAGTGTAATCAGTGTGGCAAAGCCTTTAGTATGCATTCAAACCTAACTACCCATCAGGTTATCCATACTGGAGAAAAACCTTACAAGTGTAATGAATGTGGCAAGGTTTTCACTCAAAATTCACACCTTGCAAATCACCGAAGAATTCATACTGGTGAGAAACCTTACAGGTGCAATGAGTGTGGGAAAGCCTTCAGCGTTCGTTCAACACTAACTACCCATCAGGCCATACATACCGGGAAAAAACCTTACAAATGTAATGAATGTGGCAAGGTCTTCACTCAAAATTCACACCTGGCAAATCACCGAAGAATTCATACTGGAGAGAAACCTTACAGATGTGTAGTGTGCGGGAAAGCCTTTCGTGTACGTTCAAGCCTGACTACCCATCAGGCAATCCACACTGGAGAAAAACCTTATAAATGTAATGAATGTGGCAAGGTCTTCAGGCAGAGTTCAAACCTTGCAAGTCATCACAGACTTCACAGTGGAGAGAAACCTTACAAGTGAGTGTGGCAAGGTCGTCAGTCACAGATCACTCCTTTCGCAACATCAGAGAATCCATTCTTGAGGGAACCCTTGCAAATGTAATGACTATGGCCAGTCCTTCCTAAGTTGAACCATTAATAGATATCAAGAGAGTCCATGATAGGAAATATCATGTAAATTTATGTGGCAGAGGCTTTATCTAGGCCTCACAGCTCAGTGGGCCTCAAAATACACATAATTGATGAAACTACACAAATGCAATGTGTATGGCGATGCCATTACCCAATGACCATAGCAAATGTAATGTGTATGGCGAGGCCGCTACCCAGTGACCATAAGAGCTGTAGATGAGGATTCATGTGAAGAATAACTCTGTCTCTAATTCCCCAATTAATCTTTGATGTTTTATACTTCAGAATAATTACAAGTCCAAATATGTTAAAACTTATGATATACGCACATACTAAAGGTCATGGGATGTTGCATATGGCCAGTTAACTTCAGGTTATAAAATGTTTTGAATTATATAAGGTTTCTTGAAAAGAGCAGTGAATACAATTTTCAATCTGAACTTTGAAGTATATTGATATTGTATGTCTTTACCCACCTTCCATGGAGGTTTCTGGGAAAGACTCAATAGGATGTAAGGGCTCAATTCATTTGACGAGGGTTATTTCTATCCAATTTGTGAAAAGGAGGACTCTACCTTTGAAAATTAAATACTGTCTGAATTAGCATCTGTGAGGGACTGAGAACAACGTAAAACTGTGGTGTCAGTCATCATGCTCTTTGCGTCCAGGGTGCCTTTCTCCTGACAGGAGGGCACTGTGGGTTCAAAGAGAAATGCTCTACCAACTGACCGTCAAATGGGAAGGCCAACACCATGGGACAGTGGCATTTTTATGGGAGGAGAGAACTAGGTAATTAGGCACTGGTAGTGTGGTAGAAGTTACGCAGAGGAAGTGGCGACCCCTTCCCCATTGAATAGCAATAGCTGTTGTATAGCAAAAGATTGATGGAAAATTAGTCTTGCTTTTGCAATCGAAGATTAAATAGTTACCAGAGTGAAGAGTTTATTCGAAAGAACCAGAATAACATGTTCTTGAGTAAGACTCATTAACTGCTGGAATCCACATTTTGCTTCTGTTTTATTAAGAATGTATCATAGATGTAATGTTTTAACTAATATAATTTAATCTTTTTAAATAAATGAATCCCATTCTTTCAACATCATTTTATCCTATCTCAGTAGGATGCTTTATAGTAGGCAGTGATGCACCATTAGGCTTTTAAAGTTGAAGCATCAAGAACAATTTTTTTCTTTGGTGGAATCTAACACAATTTTGGGAAACATATTTTGCACTTAAGTTATGCTGTCCCTACTCTGGCATGGGATACTTATTTGAGTGCAGTGAAATCCCATAGAAAGCACATTTCACATTCTTAACACCTTAAAATCTATCTGCGTTTACTATTGATGCATATGCACCATATGGTTACATTTCCACATACCTCTTTCTTGTGTGCCAAACAAGGCCCATAGTGTGAATCTTGACTTACATGCAAGGAAAATGCAAATACAGTAGAATGTGAAAAATATGAAATGAAACAGATTTGGGGAATAAAGATAAAAATAAAACCACCTTCATTTTATTTTTGACATATTCAATGACAAAATTTGAAAAGATTAACATTCATGAATTTCCTCTTAAGAATGAACATAAACAACAGGAATTTTATTTTGTTCTGGCAAATAAACTAGACACTTCATATATTCACTACCCTAACGTTTTTGGTAATTTAAACTTGGTAACCACTGCACTGGAACTGGATTGAATCCACCTAAGGTTTGGTTTAGATCTTGAGAATGATGCTCATAAATTCAAATGTCAGGAGAATATTACATAATGTGGCTTTCTCAGAGAAGCTGGTAGACTTCCAAAGCTGGTCCAAAAATGCCTTGAGAGAGCAGAGATAAGGCAAGACTCTGTCTCAAAAAAAAAAAAAAAAAAAAAAACCTTTATTTTTGCTTATAGATAGGATGAAAGCACTGTAAGACATGAGTCTCCATCCTCCTTGTTTGCCAGCAAATGAATAAACCTCCCTTTCCTCCTCCTTCTGATATGGCCTCAGGGACAAGTGCCAAACTTGGGAACATCAATACATGGATACACTGAGTTGCAGCAGAGAAAGGTTTAATCTTAAAGCTAACCATAAGAGGGGAAGAAACCTCAAATCCATTTCCTTGAGGGTTTTGGAGATGGGGTTTTTTTGTTTGTTTGTTTTGAGACAGAGTCTCACTCTATTGCCCAGGTGAGAGTGCAGCAGCATTGTAGTTCACTGCAGCCTCAAACTCCTGGGCTCAAGTGATCCTCCTGCCTCAGCCTCCAGAGTAGCTGGGACTACAGGCATGCGCCACCATACCCAGCTAATTTTTCTATTTTTTGTATAGACTGGGTCTCGCTCTTGCTCAGGCCGGTCTTGAACTCCTGACCTCAAGTGATCCTCCTCTTCGGCCTCCTAGACTGCTAGTGGAGATAGGATATTTAAGGGGCTTGGAGTGGGTGGGAGTGTGGAGCTCTTTGATTGGTGGAAGAGTGCAGGGTGAAGAGTCACTAGACAGGGGGGTGAAGAAACTGCATTCTCGTCGATTTGGTTCCTGGGCAAGGGATCTTCAAACTGGTTGGCATCTGGTGTTCCCCTGGAATTCAGGATCTGAAAAACATCTTAAGCCATTATTAAACAAAAGCCTTTTGATTCTACCCTCCTGAGGTCTTATCTGCAAAAACAATGGGGATGAAAATTAATTCTTAAAAGCAATACGATTCTAACATCAGAGATCCTATCTATAGCAACAATTGGGATGCAAATGGTCAGTAGTAACTCAGTTATAAGGAAGTGGGTCAAAGTGTGCCTGATTATGGGTTAATTATAGCTATATTTCTGTGCAGATTTCTTGTTAACCCTCTGAGGCCTGTTTCACATCCATGTTGATTCCTGGACACTTTTAGATGAAACAAAACTTCTCATATACAAAATGGGTTCATGACTTTAAGCTACAATCAGCTTCTCATACTGTTATGAGTTTAACGAAAAGCTCCACAATCAACTCATTCCTTTGGGATCTTGGAAGTCCAGACTAAAAGTTCTTTCTTAGCAACGTAGCTACTTAACCATATTGCATAATACAGAATAATCTACCTTGTGAAGATGCCAAATTCTATCCTGGACACTGTATCTTTAAGAAAAAAAAATACGTGCTAATGGCTGGGTAAGGCGGCTCACACTGACAATCCCACCACTTTGGGAGGCTGAGGCAGGAGCATGGCTTGAAGCCAGGATTTCTGACATTAGCCTGGGCAATATACGGAGAATTGGTCTCTACAAAAAATAAGTAGCAGGGCGTGGTGGCACAATTCCCAGACATTAATACTAGAGAGGGTGAGCCAGGAGGATGGCTTGAGCCCAGGAGTTGCAGGCTGTAGTGAGACATGATCACCCCACTGCACTCCAGCCTGGGTGAAAGAGAGGTACGCTGTCTCCAAAAAAAAAAAAAATGCCCATATATGTTCTTGTACTCACCTGTGTGCCATGCCGGGACATTCTGCTCGTTTTAACTGGCTGAAATGGCGCATTCAGCCCACGCACGGCTTTGTATTTTCCATTCTAGTTTGCATCCCCTTCACAGGCAATTCCAGGCTTTTAAATTAAATTGCTAAAAGTAATTTGAATAACAGGAATTGTCTGGAAGCAGTCACCAACAGACTTTGATCTCCCGCAGCAAGACCCCAGTTGCCAGACCGCTGAGTCGCGCCCGCACTCCGGGAAGGTCTAGTCTTCACGCTGAAAACCGGGCGCGGCGGGGGCAAGGCCTTCGGACGCGCCGGCCCCGCCCAGACTCCGCCCAGGCCACGCCCACTCCCGCGCGTCCCACCCAGGCCCCGCCTCTCCTGCGTGCGCAGTTTATCCCCGACCCGGAAGTTGATCTCGCGGAGGGAAGGCGATCATGCGGCCCGTGAGTTTCCCTTTGTCTAGATTAAGCGTCCGCTTCGCAGTCCCCAGCACTTCTGTACCCCGAATCCAGGGCCCGCACGGACCTCGAAATCCCCGCCCCGCTCCGCCCACCCCGAGGAAATTCAGGCGTCCCAGTGAGAGTCCGGGGCCGCTTCCCTTTGAGTTAAAAATCGCTCCGAGGCTGGTCCCGTCCCCGGTCTTTCTGCCATAAGCCATGGAGACACCGCCTTTCGCACCATGTCCCTGCTTAAAGCCCCTCAGTGACCGCTCCACTCCCTCCAGGCCACGTAAAGTCCCGGCGCGCGAGGTGACTCACGCCCTTCCGGCCCCCAAGCCTCGCCCTTGTCGGCAGCGCCGCAGCCCGGATCCTGGAGAAGCCGATCTCCTCCCCGCTCCTGGGACGCCGCAGAGCCCACCCCTCTCCTAATCCATCCCCGCCCTTTCCTCCTTGCGCCCGACCTCTGCTCCCCAGGACTCTTGGTCCTCGATCACACTCACCGCTTCCTCTGATCCTGCGTTGCGGGAGGTGACCGGGCCTTTCTTGTGACACCCAGTGTTCTGTCCCCAGCGCCTCCCGCCGGAAAACGTGCTCTTCCGGGACTCGGGCATCTTGTTCCACCCGCCTCCCTTTGACTGTGTGGGCAGAGGGGATCAGGAGAGAGACTGAGAGGAAATGGAAAAACGGAGGAAGTGAAAAAAGGAATGAGGGAGACCCATAAACAGATGGCGAAGTAGAGGGTGGGCAGCGATTTGCAAAGAGACAGTAAGAGTGAAAGAAGCAGCCAAGAAAGTAGCGGGGGGGCGGGGGAAGCAACTGGAGAAACTTAGAGAAAAGGTCGATGTCCCAAGACATGAAGGACGGCAAGATAGGGAGAGGAGCCGCAAAGGGGGAGGCACCTCAGACAGAGTGGGAGGGGACACATGATTTGGAGCCAGGGCAGACAGTGGGGTGGTTCTGGAACAACCAAAGGGGACCCTTGGTGACAAGGAGAGCCGAGGGGGAACCACAGCAGGCAGGAAGCCTAGGGTCCTAGGGGTGCCAGAGAGTGGGGACAAGGGGGTGTAACGGGGAAGAGGGAATTTAAGAGGGGGAGCAGACATGGGGAAGAAGGAGATTGGGGACAGTGAAAAGATTGGGAGAAAGAGGAACAAAGGGTGAAACACGTTTCCAGACTGGATCAGCACAGGAGTAAGAGAAGGAATAGAGGGAAGAAGGGGAGAAAGAGCAGGAGAGAAGGGGGCACAAAATGAGGAGCAGAGGCCCAGAGAGAAACGCAGAGAAGAAAAAAAGAGCTAGAGAGAGAAGGTGACGGTGAGAGGTATGTACAGAATGAGGGCCAGAGATGCCGTAATGAAGAAAGAGGAGAACCTTAGGTTCAGATGAGTGCTGAGATGATTGGACATGATGATTAAGTTGTGACATGGTGATTTCTCTCTATATAATATAGTAAATTTGAAATTTGTATAAAGGATACAAATGACAATGAGAATTGCAAAACTCCTTTCTGTAAAGCTGGTGCATTTTGTAACTCTTGGCGGCGTAGTCTAGCTTCTGTTTGCAATTCCCATTCAGCCAGAGGACAGTGACTTGACTCATTTAGTTGTGGGTCACCCCCTTCCTGTCTTCTCAGATGGGGCGAGGAGTGGGGGAGTGAAGTGGGGAGCAAGTGACTGAGTCTTTGTTACATGGTGCCTTTTTGTCAATGTTGAGACAGAGCCTCGCTCTGTCACCCCGGTAGAGTGGAGTGGCGTCATCATAGCTTACTGCAACATGCTTTAAAAAGGAACATTAGAAGTGCTTTTGTTCTCTTTTTCTAATGGATTTACATTTTTGTCTTTTCATTAATTGCTTTTTTTGTTTTTTGTTTTTGTTTTTTTTTTTTTTGGAGACAGAGTCTCCCCCTGGTACTGCGGCTAGCAGGCTGGCATGCAGTGGTGTCATCATAGCTCTCAGCAACCTCAAGCTCCTGGGCTCAAAGCGATTCTTCTGCCTCAGCTTTCAGAGTAGCTGGGACTATGCACAAGTGCCACCATGCCCAGCTAATCTTTCTCTTTTTTGTAGAGATGGGATCTCACTCTTGGTCAGGCTGAGCTCAGCCCACGATCCGTGCAGGGGTGATGCGATCCGTGCAGGGGTGATGCGTCAGGTTTGTCAGGGCTGGGTCTGTGCCCTGGAGGGAAGCTCAGTCTCGCGCAGCTCCCCACTGCTGCAGTAAGGCGCGTGAAGGAGGGAAAGTTTGGAAGAAAGAGGTCAAAAATTCACTTGTTCGTCTTCCTGTAGGAATTTACTTTTCATGTCTCCCATGGTACAGTGCGCAGCAGAGGACTGTGTCTGTACAGGTTGAAGTCTTCTCTGTGTGTTTGGTTGTGGCACAGGAATGGGCTGCGCTGAATCTGAGCGTTCAACAGCGTATTTCTGACATTCAGGATGGCCTTCTACAGACTCACCGTCTGCGAGGAGGAAGCCCAGAAGACTAGGAAGAGGAAAGCAAAGGAGTCGGGAATGGCTCTGACTCAGGTAAAGTGATGCTCTGTGGTGTTCTGTCTTTCTGAAGAAAGTGCCGGGCACTGGAGTTGCTGATCTTCTCTGACTCTGAAGCCTCCTGCCTGCCGTGTTTGCTCACACTCACCCCTGCCTTCCTCAGTTCCTGTCGTCTCCACTTAGGCTCCCTCGGACACGGTCCTGGGAAGGGCTTCACACGCACACGTGGGTTGGAGATGGGCCGTAGCCCTGAGGTGTCAGTGCTGTTGGGCAGCAGGGACGGTTCAGGACCCACGTCTGGATGCACCGCCAGCTGTCTGCAGACCAGGGTTAGAGAAGCTGCACGTGGAAGTCACCTATTAATGTGCACAAGTACCTGCTAAATTCTGGAAAAGGAGACCAATAAGGGGAAATATTTTTAGTCTGATTTTGTCATGCATTTAAAGCTAAACTGGAGTCAACGTGTCTCACTGTTTGTCTCTCAGTAGGCTGAAGGTTCGAACTCCCCCACCCCACCCCACCCCGGGAGCATCCTCAGTTCGGCTTAATAAACCTACACTGGTTGAGATTTTTGCCTCAGTCGCTTACTTGGGTCAACATGTGACGTGTGTTCATGAGTGCACGGATGCATGAGCCCATGGTTTTTATCAAAGACTCATCATTTGAAATACGTTTTATGTCTTTTAACAATTTAAATTGTATGTGAAATATTTTCTGTGGCCTTAAACTTGCTCTACGCTATCACATTAGTGAACTGGTAGTAAGAATAGCAGTGTATGGCCCGGCGCGGTGGCTCACACCTGTAATCCTAGCTCTCTGGGAGGCCAAGGCGGGTGGCTTGTTTGAGCTCAGGAGTTCGAAACCAGCCTGAGCAAGAGCGAGACCCC
>CAUYSK010085443.1:0-59500 GCA_963575035.1 Avahi laniger | reverse complement strand
CCAGCTACTTGGGAGGCTGAGACAGTAGGATTGCTTGAGTCCAGGAGTTTGAGGTTGCTGTGAGCTAGGCTGACGCCACGGCACTCGCTCCAGGCAAGAGAGTGAGACTCTGTCTCAAAAAAAAAAAAAAAAAAAAAAACTATACGCAGCATTTGATGCCAATAAGTCGTATGAAAAATACCCTTGGCTGAGGGCAATTTTCTGACATGATTCATTATGATGTTGAGTATTTCAAAGAATCAGAATCTTGGAGTGAAAATAGGCTTTGGAAGAAGGCTTCCTCCCAAAGCAAGAATCCCTTCCAAGACATTACGAGAAACAGGCGCCTACGTCCTATTGATCATTTCCAAAACTATGGAGTCTGTTACTTTGTGAGGGCATTTATGTTTAAATGCTGTGCTAGAAAGTTCTTTCTTACACACTTTCTTGTAACTTCCCCTCCCCCAACTGACTCGGCTCCTCTTCCACATAACACTCCTTAGACGTTTGAAGACAGTCATGACGTTGCTTCTTTTTTCAGCCTGAACACCACAGACATTCCATTGTCCTCTCTGGACTCCACTGATGTGTTAATTCAATACCAAACACCTCACCATCGTAGGGGCTGGCGACATAGCAGCGGGAAAAAGTCCCCCCTAACGTTGAGTAGAGGAGACAACTTTAGGCAAATAATTCCAAACACACACAATCTCACTCTCTCACTCACACACACACACCATGTATTTAAACTTTGATAACTTCTATGACATTAAGATAAAGGGTGTGGTTAGAAATCACTGCAAGGGCACCTCGTGCAAATGAGAGGAAGTTATCCGGGAAGGTTTACCTGACGAAGTGGTGTTAAGCACAGAGCAGAGAACAGCGGGAGCACCCAGATAAAGTGATGGGGGCAGAGCACAGCAGGCAGCAGGAACGACCTGTGCCAAGGTCCCGAGGCAAAAAAACCCTCTTGGTGTGCACAAAGAAACCAAAAGGCGGCCAGAAAGGGAAGGGTGCAGGAGACGTGGCTGAGGGTGAGGCAGGACCAGCCTGGTCCCGTGGGGCCTCCGGCCACATGCGAGACTCTGGGTTCTGTTTCAAATGCAGTAGGGAAGCAGCTTCAACACCGTTCACCACCTTGGCTGTTCCTTTTTCTCTACGTGCATTCCAATTTCTCTGAAAGTGGGTAACATACTTAAGATGCGATCTTTCTAGTACCGACTTTAATGAAACTGCTTGAGTGAGACATTTATTTTTTAAATGTGGCGAAAGGTCACATTTGATTTTTATATTCAGGTCACTGGTCACTTAAACAAAACAGAAATAAAACTTTTTTTTTTCAGATGAGCTGCTGACAAATCAGATCTTCCCTATACTTCTGTCCCTGTTTCTGCAACCAAAAGGCAAGGTATTATATATAACAAATTGGAAAAACTGGCTTTCTTTGGGACAAATTCGACAGTAAGAGAGCATACGCCATTCCATTCTTTACCCCATCTTAACCTGGGGGATGCATTTCACAACATTGAAAACCCTCTCCCGCCAAAGCTCACCTTCCACGACATCTCTCTTGTAATCACTGTCGTTGTCGCTATCTGTTGGTCGGTAATAGATATAAAATCCTTGAATAGGAGTGTTATTGTTACTTGATGGAATGTACTAAAAAATAGGAGCAAAGACTTGTCAAAGACAAAAATAAATAACTTTCACATCCACTAACATACATTTGTCTTTGTGGTAAACAGCTTCATTTTGCAAACATACTTAATGCAATTTCAACTTAATTCAAGGGTATTCACAGGTATTAGCAGCATTTAGCTTATTGCAGGGTTGAACAAAAATAAAGCAGTACAATAGGTCCAAAAGCACAAAAGTACATTTGGTTCAAAATGAATTAATCACAAGATGACAGTTAATAACACTTGGATGAGAGCCAAAGAAGCAATGATTTTATTTTTAACCCTGCCCTCCTTATAATACGTGCTTTTAGACAAATATTGGTATCCTTCCACTTCCCCTCAATTAAAAGTTTAAAAACTTGTTGTCCACAGTATCGTGTCATGAGAATATTAAATTGATTGTTAACATGACCAAATCAGAAAATCTTCCCATTCAAGAAGACATTTACTTACTGTCCACTTCAGCATGATCTGAGTATCACTGACGGCCTCTGTGTACGCAATGTGAGGTCCGGCTATTGGGCGGTTGGAAAACCGGTTGGGGAACCCAGCCACCTGGTAAGGACGAGACGCTGAACTTCGAAAACTCTCACCATGATGGTTGATAGCAATGACCCTAAATTTGTATGTTGAACCTTTGAGGGAAAACAAAAACAAAACAAAAAACCCGTAACTAAAAAAAAAGCTATAAGTAGACAACTGAAGGTTGTAGTTAAAATATGACAATTGTGCGTAAGTACCCATCTATGATAAAAATAATGTACTCTGAAGCCTGTCTGGTAAACAGATTTCACCCCACTGGCCAATTTCAGTCAACTGGGAGTGCCTGCTCAATGCACTATATTCAAGATCCAAGACCTTCTCGGGGTCCCCAGGAAAGAACGCTGCGAAAGGTCAATGTCGTCTCACGGAGGGAGCAGGTGGAGAGTGAGAAAGTGGACGTTTACTCCTTACTGCCCCATTCTAAGTCACACCCATCAAACCCAGTATGAAACACAGTCGAGGTGTCTGTCCGCAAAACTTCGTTCTTTTCACTTAGAAGGAAACCATCGAAGCGAAGGTTAACATGGCAAATACGTTTATCGCGAGGCACCGTGTGGGTAACAGCACATGCCACTCTGGCTTCACAGCTAATAGGATAAAAAGGAGCAGATTTAAACTACAACAGAAGGAATTTATTTGGATTAGATATTAAGAACTTAAAAAAGTGCTAAGGATTGTGAATGTCTGAAAATTTGAATCTAAAGAATAAATTCGAATTCTGAAGCAAGTTTCCTAGTAACTCCAAAATAATCATTGGGCTTCTGAAGACACTGTTTCCTGTCTATGAAACATGACTTGGCTTTGCCTACATTGAAAACTGCAATCTTTTCCCAACTATACCTACATGTTCCTACGCTCCTCATATTACCTGTTTGGACAAACAGGCATTTGCTACTAACGTACATTTAAAAGTCCAGAAACAAAAATGGTCATGAAACCTAAACAAATAAAAGTAAGCAAAGTTTGTTTATCTTTTTTCTCTTTTACAATTTAAATTCTTTCCTGTATCCTCAAGATTTTGATGGGGAGAAGGGGTGGTTCCTCTGTGGAAACAAAACTGATAGAATAAGTGTTAATCGTTGTCTTATTTTCCTAAGACTAAGCACTGAGTATCATTGTGCAGAGATTCAGCATCAGATCAAACGATTTTAACCAAATAACAAGCAATCTTCCTCTTAACATGCTCTGCCATAGCAAAACACACACACAAAGATGTTCACTGCATTATTGCTAACTGCAAACAAGTAGAAACAAACAAAACCCAGAAATAAAGAATCGAAAAGTTAACTATGGTGTATTTACACATACAGAAGATACACAACTATTAAAAGTTGAGCTTGTGAAGAATCTTAATGATATTGGAAAATGCATATGATATAATAAGAGGGAAATGGGGTAACAAAACAGTGTTTAAACGGCGTGATCTTGGTTGGTATTAAGAAGAAAAAAAAATACTCCAAAACATAAACAGTGATTATCTCTGGACAGGTAGATTTCAGGCGACTTATTCCCTTCTTTATATTTTCTTTATTTTCAAATTTTTATACAATAAGCATGCATTACTTTAACAATTAGAAAAAATATAAGATTATTTAAAATATGCATCTAACATTAATGCTGATGGTAAAAAAAGGAAACGTTTGAATTTTACTACCTGGTTCTAAACTGCGAACTTCCACAGAAAGTTTAGAAGGAGGGATATCTTCAGCTGCCACCAGCCAATCACTAGTCCTCATTCGTTTATATTCAACCTTGAAGGCAGTGATTGGAGAACCCCCGTTTGCCCTCGGAATCCAAGTGACGTAGACCGACGTCTCTGAGGCGGTGGACACAGTAGGCCGATCTGGTGCCTCTGGAACTAAAAATGGAAACATTCATTTCAATAACCCATGCTGTCAGGGACAGAATAATTTAAATAAACTAAAGGGAGAAATCCCAAACCTCGTGTTACTAAAGGTCCTTAACCAAACTTTTTGCCAGAGTTAATAAAATTATGGCTATCTTCCTGTCCTCTGTCAAAAGCGAATGGGGCCCAGGCACAGCAGCTCACACCTGTAATACCAGCACTTTGGGAGGCCAGGGCAGGAGGATCACTTGAGCTGAGGACTTCAAGACCAGTCTGAGCAACACAGCGAAATCCTATCTCTACAAAAAATAGAAAAATTAGCCAGGCATGGTGGCAGGCACCTGTAGTCCCAGCTACTCAAGAGGCTGAGCTGAGGCAGGAGGATCACTTGAGTCCAGGAGTTTGAGGCTGCTGCAGTGGGCTATGATCAGGCCACTGCACTCCAGCCTGGGCAAAAAAAGGCCTATCACAAAAAAAAAAAAAAAAAAAAAAGGGAAATGGGATGGCCAAACACAGGAAATAAAAGGAATGAGAATAAAATAATCTATAAACATGGTAATTAGCTCTGAAAAACTGAAAGCTAATGAGTACGATAATTTTGACCACATTACTTTAAATTCATAACTAAAACAATACATAAATAATTATTATTTGGTGTTTCAAGTCTGATTGTGGTTATAATTTATAATGAATTTTTACGGTTATGTGTTTTCTCATTTAAATGTTTTTCTTTATTCATCCAAGCTATTAAAATGCATTCAGTAATCCACTGATTATTATATTAACCATTAAATTCTGCCTTAATATACCTCAAGGCTATGGGAATGCGATTCCAAAATACAGACTGCAAGCAGCAAATGCAGATAAAATCTGACTGATAAAATCAATACTGGTAATAGAGGGAAAAAGGAATGCTGCTTAGGATGAGAGCAGGAAGACTGGATACGTAGTTAAATAAAGAAAGGTGCTATCCAGAAAACAGGTGATTCACATGACATGTAGGAAAAGGTGGTCAGGGAGCTAATATTTATCAATTTTCAGTCAGCACTGCCAAGGAGAGGCGACGCCCTAACCCACAAACTAGACAGCCTGGAGCCTAGACCCTGCGGCAGGTGGCAGTGTCCGGAAGAAGCTCAGCCATGTGCAGCAGGCACCCAACCCCTCTTGGTGACCCAGCAAGCTTGTGGTTGTAACTGGCGTACCACTAGGTTCCTACAAGGAAAGAACGCTGACAGAAACAATCCCGTCCATAGGACGGTGTTCTGGGTGACATTAATCGCCTGTGAGTTTTGTAGAAGTGAGCTGGTTCTCGAGAGACCAAGGGCCTTCTGTCACGCTGATAATCGAGCTGCATAGCTGGACGGTGGAAGGCCAGCACTGGGCTACAGTGACACTGCTTTCTCCTCAGCCCCGTCTCTACCCAGCCTGTGCCACGCTCTTCAACTGAACACTCCCCTTCTGCCTCAACGCCTCTTGAATGATGTCGAATGTGGTACTTGCATGGAGAAAACTGTGGCATTTTAAAAACAAATTGCTTGAGGGATGAAAAGAGAAACGTAGTCGAAGCAGGCAACTCTGAATGATACTTACTGTATTCCTTTCAAGATAGAAAGCAATGGAAACAGAATGAATAGAACTGTTAGTGAATCTCTCTTTTAATACGAGAAAATCAAACAAATTCTTATGTTGATTTATCTCATCAAACACCACAGATCATACAGGAAAAGAAAGTTATTAGGGAAAACATCTCTACAGAGAAAAATATCTTCGACCTCTAAAAGAAACAGCACATGACGGTTTACAGGGAGAGAAAGAACACTGCACCTAGAAGCCTGGATGTGAGCAGCAGTTCCACCTCTCTGCATGGTCTCAGGCATGCTGTATAACCTCCTTGAGCCTCAGTCTCCTAATTCGTAAAACAGATATGCTACTTCCCTCCTAAGTCTGCTATGAAGATTAAATAAATCACTTCTCGTGGTTATCTCTGCTTGGATAACTCCAAGTTCATGATTTCCAGAACCGAATCCATAATGTTCGTCTAAAAACTCCACCAGCTGTCTTTGTAAAGGGTCCCTAGTTGCTGAAGCCCAAATCACCATCCTCCCTTTCATTCCGTGTGGATGCCCCCCTCCATCCACACCATCGCTCTCCTTAAGCATTCCTCTAGCCTAATCTTTCGCCTTTCCTCCCTTCTCTCTCTCTCAAATCCTTCAGAGTTCGTACAGCTTTCAGGGAGAGACTGAACTTTCCAGTGTATCATACCAGGCACCTGCACGCCACCCACTCTCGCATCATACCCCACAGCACCTGGTCACACTAAATAAAGTCTCTAATCTCTAAATCTCTAGACAAAATAGAACACGTCCGTCAATCTATCCCTTGCACAAAAAGATGTCTTTTCTTGCTCCTTCATCTAGCTGTATCATTCTTGTCCTTTGAGACTGGGCTCAAGATGCTGGGGAGCTTCTATTAGCACTACTCACCCCCTCTCCCTTGAGTGCGTGGCTTAGATATGGCTCTTGCGATCCCTTAACACCAACGGTACGATCTCAAGCAGAATGAGTCAAACAGTGTATCCGTCTGTATTACCCACCGTGTCGTTATGGGTCTAGGTGTCTATACTATCCACTGTACTGTGAACTCCTTGAAGACAAGGATTATTTCATCTTGGCACTTCTGGCATTTAGTACAGTGTCCGCCAAAGGGTGTGTGAAATAAATAGTTAGGATTTTGCTTTTCAGGTGTTGGTTTTATTCACGTGAAGTTGCTACTCATGTAAGTAATCTGCTTAAGACAGATAAAATGTGCCTCGGAGGTGGAAGTCCTCAGGTGAGAGAGGCCCCCAACGCGGAAGCAGCACGGTGCTCCAGGGGCAGTTTGAAGCGTTAGGACCTGCTTTTGTCCAAGGCCAATTCATGGAAAACCATAAAAATATGGAAGAGAGGCCTAGAAATTCTTAGAGCTCCACAATGAAATTTTAGGTCTTTCCTAGATGTCCTGACATATTGGCACAATCACAAAAAGCACATTAGGCTGTAATTGTAGAACTCAGAAGTATGAGATTTAAATATTAAAAAGTCTTTTGAAAATTTACCGCTAAGACATTTAAAAACCGTAAGATTAACTAGATAGCAATGAAAGTGAATGTGGCATGTAATCTTTCAGTAAAATAACCTACCACGGGCACCACCGTACATTTTGGTAAGTCACACACAAAAAAGTCAGACTTTCAGAGTTCGAAATATAAATTTAGTTTTCTTACCAGAAAGGAAACAGAAAAACCATTTTCTTGAGTTATAAAAACTTAGTACCAGAACATTTTGAATCTGAGTTTATTAAGATAAGTGCCAATCATGACACTGAGTGGCCACAGTTTAAACACAGGACATTAGAAATGGTTGAAACAGGACCTAAAAGAGCTCTCTGGTAGGACATAGTCTGAATAATAAACACCTCATTCCACCCACTCCCAAATCTGAAACTGATTAGTCACATTCGTAAACAAACAAAATGAATAAGATGAAGATTCTTTTCTTTACCTCCACTATGCCTAGAAGAATCTGTAAGTACCACTCCAAAATTGTTGTTTGCAGCCTCCGAAACGACAGGATGCTTAGGAATGCCCATGGGTGAAGAGGATACCTGTGTGTTTTTTGACGATGCTGTTTTCTCTAGAGAGGTTAAAAAACACATACTGTAACATAAGCTGATATACATGTAAAGTAAAAAAAAAAAAGTACCTGTGACATTTTACTGGTATAAATATATAGGTACAAATACATGAACTTATCTGCCACAGCTTCTATATTAAAACTGCATCATAAATGCTTGGCTGATCTGAGGAACTGACAAAAAATCACTTTGTCTTTTTCTAGTATCTTTAAGGGAAAGCTAAAGTGTGTCTTTCTTCAACATGCTAACTTTAATTTACACACGAAAAAAACAACACGAGTGAAAAAGTCAAATGATAAGAGTGAAGTTTTCCAAACTATTAGTCTATTTTTCTTCTTACTGCACATATTTCTCAATTCTAAAATATAAAATTCATCATTAAAGAGCTTCTGCTAAATTTTTTTCACAGGAAAATTATCACATTGCTTTAATATTTCTAGAGGTAAAAAGTGAAACTGAGTGATTTTTTAAAAACAGAAATGTATGCTTATTACATAGTATTTATAGGTCAGACTCCATGAATATCTAAGGACCAATTGTGAAAATTAACTCAAGATACATTTAAAATAGGAAATATTCATTATTTTCCAGCACAGATTCAATAATTAGATGAAAAGGTCTTTTTCAAAAGCCACTAGGTGGTTTCTTCTCAATCGTCATACCTCCTTGTTATTACAGCCCCATACCAGAATACTATTCTGCCCAGTTCCCATCTCTACCCACTGAAGTCTCTGTTCACTTATGGTCAAGCCATGATGGCATCTTTTCTTTTCTTTCTTTCTTTTTTTTTTTTTATTTCAAAATATTAAGGAGGTACAAATGTCTTAGATCCATTGCTTTTGTAATGCTTGAGTTCCGGCTATAGGTGTGCCCGGCGCCCATATACTGTTCACAGTACCTGTTAGGTGGGTTTTTGCCCATCCCCTCCCCTCTCCTCCCCCCGGTTGATGTCCACTGAGTTTTACTTCCCTCTATGCACATGTGTGCCCATTGGTTAGTTCCAATTTAGTAGTGAGTACACGTGGTGTTTGTTTCTCCATTCTCAAGATACTTAGGAGAATGGTCTCCAGTTCCACCCAAATTGTTGCAGAAGGCATTAATTCATCCTTCTTCATGGCTGAGTAGTATTCCATGGTATACATATACCACAGTTTATTAATCCACTTCTGAAATGATGGGCACTTGGGTTGATTCTGTATCTTTGCCATTGTGAACTGTGCTGCAATGAACATTTGAGTGCAGATATTTTTTTGATGAAAAGTCTTCTTTTCCTTTGGGTAGATACCCAATAGTGGGATTGCTAGACAGAATGGTAGGTCTACTTATAGTTCTCTGAGGAATCTCCTTACTGTTTTCCACAGAGGTTGTACTAATTTTCAGTCCCACCAACAGTGTATAAGTGTTCCTTTCTCTCTGCAACCACACCAGCATCTGTTGTTTTTGGACTTTTTAATAAAAGCCATTCTGACTGGGGTAAGGTGATATCTCATTACGGTTTTGATTTGCATTGCCCTGATGATTAGTGATGCTGAGCATTTTTTCACATTTATTGGCCAAATGGCCTCTTCTTTTGAGAAGCTTCTGTTCATGTCTTTTGCCCCCTTTTCAATGGGGTTGTTATTTTTTTTTCTTGCTGATTTGAATTCTTTGTAGATTCTAGTTATCATATGTATAGTTGTCAGATGTATAGATTGAAAATATTTTCTCCCATTCTGTAAGTTGTCTATTTGCTCTGTTAATTATTTCCTTAGCTGTGCAGAAGCTTTTTAATTTAATCAAGTCCCATTTATTTATTTTTGTTGCTGCTGTGATTGCCACTGAAGTCATAGTCATAAATTCTTTACCTAGGCCAATATCTAGAAGAGTTTTTTCTATATTTTCCTCTAGAATTCTTATGGTTTCATGCCTTAGATTTAAGTCTTTTATCTATTTTGAATTAATTTTTGTGAGTGGTGAGAAGTAGGCGTCCTGTTTCATTCTTCTGCAAGTGGCTATACAGTTTCCCAGCACCTTTTATTGCATAGGGCTTCTTTTCCCCAGTGGATGTTCAGATTAGATGGTTGTAAGTGCATGGTTTTATATCTGGGTTCTCTGTTCTGTTCAGTGGTCTATGTCTCTATTTTTGTAGCAATACCATGCTATTTTGGTTACTATAGCGTTGTAGTATAGTTTGAAGTCTGGTAATGTGATGAATGACAGCATCTTTTCATTCAAGCCATCCCTCACAAACTACCCACAGAAGAAATGTCCTTTCTTTGTGTTCCCCCAGCACAAAGTCCTTGGAAATCTCTCATAGCACTTGGCATACACTGGCCTACACTCTTGCCCCCCTCCAGCCAGAATTGTTCTGCAAGAACAGACGGCACATCTTGTCAATCCTCTATGCAACCAGTCCAGCTATTCCCAAGCTCACTCAGAGGCAAAGCCAAAGTCCTAACAAGGTCGACCAACAGGGCACTGTGTGATTTGGACGCCCTGTTGTCTCCTTTAGCATCTCTCTATGGCCTCCTTACCTCCTTTGCCCCCATCACAGTGAGCCCCTTGATGCTCCTCAGGCATACTGAGCACACCTCTCCTTGTGGCCTTGGCACTTCCCTCCGCTGGAAATGTCCTTTCCCTAGATAGTCACATGGCTTTCTACTCCACCTGCTTTATGTTCCTGCTCTGACATTGGCTGCTCACTGAGGACCTCCTCAGCTACCTGCTTAAGCTGTGAACAACTCCTAGCCCATATACTTTCCATATCCATTCCCTAATTTATTTCTCTTGTTGACACCATCACCTTCTTAGGTGTAAGTCTCTCTCAACTAGAATGTAATCTCCATGAGGCCATGGAGTTTTGTCTATTTTATTTACTGTCTGACACATAAAAGACATTCAATAAATATTAGCTGAACTGAATTAAATTTTGTCTTGTAGTTGGTATTTTAGTATATGACTTACCTTTCTTATCAAAGTACGAGCTCCACTGAGATGGATCGTATCTTGACCATCTTTGTGTTCCCTGTACCACTTATCCTAATGTTTTGTATATCATAAGCTCTCAAAAATATTTGTGGAATACTATATGGAATGAAATAATACAACTACCCAAATGGGCCAAAAAGGCAGGGGGGGTATAATAGGGTTGTTTAGTGAATTTACATATAAGAATCTCTGCTATCCAAGAGAATGCCTACTAGTAAATTAACACCAAGGCGGCCAGCTCATTCCTCTGAAGAGACGGTGCTCACCTTTGCTGGTTCGGAAGGTAAGCATGGCAGGCTGTCCTTCGCCTGCTGCGTTTCTTGCTACCATCAGGACTTCGTAAAGACTAGATGGCTCCAGTTCAGTCAGACGGAGCTCATTTTCGCTTCCTGGGACTCGAACTGTGTGCCAGCTTCCCACCACGCCAACCACATCATCCAGCTGCCCAAGGGAAAGTATTCCAGAAAAACAGGAGAGCAACTTTGATAACAATTAGAATTCATGTAATTCTAGAGGAGTATTGGGGAGCGACATACCACTGTGAGTAAGAAAAGACAGTACTTCTTCCCATTAAGAAACATGCAGGGCCTGTAACAAGCACCTGGGAGCCCTCACTGTGAAGACTCCTGGCTCTGACCACCAGTGTGTGGCCTCAAGCAAGCTGTTGCCCTCCCAGAGTCTGCTCCCTTTACATGCCAAGGAGACAATATCTCCTTACTTCCTGGGCTGATGAAAGAATAAAATAAGTATATAACAATGTGCATTATTGGTAATATATAATATACATGATGAATATACATTAAGATAGATATTATATGTTTTATATGTACATGCATTATATGATTATGTATTATATATTTCCAGCATTCTTGCTTCATGTCTTGACACTGTTGAGTATGTGTTGGAAGAAATAAAAAGAGATCTAATTAGTTGTTTCTTGGTTAATGGAACAAAGAGACAATTTTGCATAGAGCCTTTAGGGTAGATAAGATTACCAGCAAAACTTACTTTCTTCATCTAGAATCATCAGGTTAGAAAGAGCAGATAAACTTCAAAATATCATCATGTTAGTTTTTTCAGTCATTAAAAACACCACCATTAAACAGTGGATACCAAAATGTCTTGGGCAAAGAAAATGATTTTACATATTAGTGCATCCCTCATTTCATTTATCTACTAGTCTCATTAAACAGAGAGGAGCGTTTTCATCCTGCCTTAATACAAGCCATGAGGGGGAAATATTATCTAAAGAACCAACTGACAGACGCCCAAGGTTTGCCAAAATAAATGACTGAACAATGTAAGGCTCTAATACAATTAAGAAGACAACTTAAAATGCAAATAATTGTCAGAGGTTATGCCAGAGGACCCTCTTCAAACAGTCGTTTCTAATAAGAAACTGCTTTATTTGCTAAATAAACTGTATTCTACTATCTTAGGGAGGTAAGAGTCGTTTATAAAAAATGTCAAGACATTACTGGGTTCTTAGAATCTCGATTTGGGTGGAAATTATTTATACTTCATTCCTATTCCTTTCATAGGGTTGGTAAATCCTGTGTGATTGGTGGGGTATCTCTGACAAACTCACCATCCTGAAACACTCTTGTTCTGTTTTCTGCCATTCCACAAACATAAAAGACAGTAAGCATACGTTATACAGTGTTAGGGAGTGAGAAGAGAACGATGATAAATGAGAAGACATTACCTTTCGATACTTCACAAAATAGGCGTTGATGGGCAGTTCACCATCCTTCCCCGCCCTCCACACCAGATTGTACGAGTCTGGTGCGTGGGTCTGTGGGGGGCTCAGTATGATGGGAGCATCGGGAACAGAGGCACCACTAGCGTTCTTCTCTGATGACGATTCCAAATGTGTCTTCACTGGAAATGAGCTCAACAATCCAGTTTCTAAACCATCTCTTTTACCTCTTTCATCATTCTGAGTAGCATCGTAAGGTGTGACTGTTTCTGCTTTTGTATTTGTTTCAAATGGTACTGGAGGGAGAGAAAGAGAGAGGAGATCACTTGAAGAAACTCATCATTTCAGTGTCTTCTACCCAGTTAGTGATATTCTTGCACACACTGATTGTTGGCACAATCTGAGCCCTTGAAGTTAAAATAGGTAACATTTCACTTTATAATTCATGGAAACATTTAACCTCTGGCAGCATTTGCTCAAGGGGGAGCAAATGAGTTGTTTGAAAAACCAATTATATGATGCAATAGTTCAACGGTTTAAAAGTTTTTATTTTTTCCTTGTTCTCTACTAGTATTCCCTCTTCTGCAAGAACAATTTGCTAGTTTAACCTTAGAAGATTTTAAGTTGAGGAACATTTGGCTTCAACTCCAGTTGGTAAATGAAACACAGGAATAACACATTCTGTTGAGAACAGGTGATATATATAGTAAGGAAATGGTTGAGAGTTGGGCTCTCACCCACTGGGAGGCTAGTCTCCAAAAATACCACCCAGTCTTCGTGCACGTGGGCAGCCTCTGCCCACGCTGAATCCCGGGGGGCCTCAGGACCAGCAGCTCTGGGCATAATCTCTTGGGTAATCGGTTATGCAGCAATAGATGCCCATCCAGTAGACACCACCCTAACACAGCAAACGGTCCACTTCGAGGCACAGGGAAGAAATGAAAACAACAAGACCAGCTTAGATAGAGGAAGAATTAATTTATTTCCAAGTCCTATTTCTGGATAGAACTGAAGTTCGGCTTAAGAAATCGCAAATCTGAAGACAGATAAAACAAGCAGCTTACTACTAACAGCATACAAATATACAGACGAAGGTAAAAAATAGTTCAATTATACTGAAAAATTAGGTTGCATAGATCCAAGGAAAATTACTGAGCACATATTATGTACCAAGCATTGTACTGTATATTTAATAGACATGATCCTATTCAATTCTCAAAACAACACTCTTGGGTAGATGGTAACACTCCCACGTTACAGATGAGGAAATCAGCGTTCTGAAGACTAAGTGTCAACAGCTGTCAGTGGTGCTGCTGTAAAAAAAAGAGACAGCAATTCACAAAAACAAACATACTGCCAGTACTGTAAACCTAAGGATTCACAGCTTGGTTTCCCTAAACTGTTATTAATACTGGCAACCAAAAAAAAATCTCCCTATTTTTCACTCCTTTCATGGAGGAAGGGAGCAGAGGAAACAACGTTACAGTTTCTTTTCCACTATTAAGTCAGATTCCTGGTAAAAGGTGGCTGTGTTTTTGGGAGAAGTACTTGCACTTTAGTAGAGAACCAGCAAAAAAAAAATGGGACTAACAGTGTCAGGTCAGTTTTCTGCTAGTCTAAAAGACAGAAACGGTGTCTCAGAAGCATCTTTCGTCAAAGAAAACAAGAAGCTAGTGAGGAAATGATGTAGAAGAAAACTAATTAAGGTCACTGAGACAACTTCACAACATCGCCCCTGGAACAGCTCTGTTTGTCTATGAGTCACACTGAGGACTGACGCTCAGGGTGTGAGCTGGCGTCTGTAAATGCAGAGAAATGGATTCAGCAAGTGGAAGCAATTAGCTGTGGCTCGGGGTGGTGCGAAGGGCCTTTTATCATGAGGAGCTCCGTGCATCTTCTGGGCAGTTTACCACTGGGAAGTGGTATTTGGCTGCAGAAGAGTTTAAACACCACATGTCTCAGTTTATACAGAAGCTTGAGAGAAAGTTTATGTTGCAGCCTGTCCACTGAGCATCAAAATTCCATTTCTGTAATATTTAAGATGCAATAAGACCTTTCCACAACTGTTATTAAAAGGGGGATTCACTTAACTTTCCTCTTCAGTTCCCAGTAACATAATTTGGGCACTTGCAAGATACTAGATACAATTTAAAAGACTTTAACAATACTTTCAAAAGCGTTCTCAGGTATATTATCTCAGTGTATGTTCAAAACAACTCTGAAATGTGTAGAATAGACATCTAGCATTTTTTAAGGTGGAATGTTTTTTGAATTGGAGAAGAGATTGATAAAACCATGGCAATGAAAATGAATTTAGCAACTCTGAGTGGAAACTAATTAAATAGGGAATACAACCAGATCTGTCAAAGACGCTCCCACTGTGACCTCTCCTGTCAGCAGTCCACACCCCAAACTATTTAGGAAACCCAGACCAACTCCCATTATAGTGTCGAAGAGTTACAACTCACTGTGCAAAAACCCCAGGTCTCTGGAAAGAACAAAAGGACAGGAGGAAGTCCTCTCTGACCATGCTTACTCTCCCCTTCCCCATGAACAAGGCAAATGGCTGTCAGTACGTTAGAATTTAATAAGGCTCAGACCCTGGCAAAGAAGTGGGCTGTTAGATGCTCTTTTGAGTTTTAATGAACTCAGCTGGACCTTCATAATTATTATAGAGCATGTAAAAGAGGCAACGCAGGACCACTGAGGTGGCATACAGCTGATGGGGTTGCGACACATAGAAGTGGTATTTATCAAGACATAAAATCCTGGAGTGGGGGGGAATCCTGAAGATCTTCTAAATAAGTTAGCTTATGTAACTTCTAAGGGCTTCAGATTTTTCATATTTAAAGTAAGAAAGTTAGACAAATATCTAATTCCATTAGCTACGACTCTGACACCTATGTCTCCTATACCCCATGTTTACGTAAAACAATCAGTTCAGCTAAATTCTACCCAAGGAGCTCCTGCATACACCTGTTGTGCAGCTAACAATTTTGAACAAAGCCACTCTCATTTTTGCCCGGAAGAATAGATACGTAAACACGCATACACACGTGCATATACATATTCATACATATGTATAAATTTATGCAACATTCAACTCCTTTCTTGATGTGAGGATTTTTAAGGTTACTAGAAATCAGTAACTAATTCTTCTTTCCCTAAACACCACCACAAGGAATCATTACAATTTAATAATAACTAGATGGTAATAATCATAACCTAATACTTCATATTTAATGGAAAGCTTTCTAGTGCCAGATACCACTCTAAGTACTTTATAGGTATTAACTTGATTCTCACATCAACCCTATGAGTAGGGCACCTTCACAATACCTGTTACCCAGATGAGGAAACAAGCACAGAGAAGTCCAGTAATTTGTCCTGGCTACAGACGCCCTCATGGCATAGCCAGGATTCTCCTGCAGCCTGCATGCTTAACCCCACACCATCCCACCTCTAATACTCATGGAGTAGCACAAGGGCATGAACGGAAGTCCTCAGCCTCCCCACTGGCCTCCCAGCCTCCAGCTTCATCCAGAGTGAGAGAGTCCTTGTTTGCAGGCAAAGGGAAACAGCAGTGTACACATCCAAACTCTCAACCATCCCTCCTCTGCCAAAGACCACCCACTGGCCACTGCTCCGGCTAGAGGTGCCCACACACCGGTGGTGTCGCCCACACTGTGGAGGATGGGCCAGGAAAAAAGACCTGTGTGGAACCAGACTGTGAACTAATCAAAGCAGGGAATTCTGGAGCATTAGCCCTGCCATCTAGATGGAGAAAAGTGGGCTCCAGGCTCTGGGTAACGGGCTCTGTGACCTGTGGGACCCGAGGACACAGGCAGAAGAGGGCTACAGAAGGCTCTTTAAGGCAGAGGATCAGAGCACCAAGACTGAATGCAGTCCTGCCTTTGATATTCTGCCTCACAGCCTGACTAGCTGTCGGAGAACACTGCTCTCGATACCTACTGATGTAAGGTTTGAATCTGCATTAAGTCAAATTTGAGGTCATTTTCATTAATATTGATATTCTATATACCAGTACTTCAAAAATCATATAAAATTTTTAAGTCATCAGCACCAAAAATCAGTAAAATATAAAGAATGAATATTATACATCCCATTAGAAAAACACCTTTGGATAAAATGGGGGAACAGATACATACAGGTATATGTGATAGTGCCACGACTCTACATTCTCAGTGAAGGTCAACCTTTTAGACTTTGAACACCGTAGTTACTTAAAAGTGTCTGTGATGCCCTTTTCAGTAGCTTAGAAAACCAAAAGCATCACTCCCAAAAGACAGATTGTATTCTGAGCTTGCTCCGAAAGGACAGCTTTCTATATGACAACCGCAAGCTTAACAAACATGCCAGAAATGGAGACCAAGTTTCGTCTGATTACGTGAGGCCAAACACCAACAAGTAAATACAGTTCTATATTTCACTGCCGTCAGGAAAAAAACACATTTAGAGATGGCTAGATTCATTAAAATAACATTTCAAATCACTTTCTCCTCCACTCTAAGAAGAAATTATTCAACTGAGAAAACGTAATAATGGCCACTCACCAACCGTGAGGAACGCCTCTGCCCTTGTGGAGCCGTGCTCGTTTGCGGCCTCACAGACGTACCTCCCAGCACGCTCTCGAGCGGCAGCCCGAACACGGAGCACGCTCGAGCCAGCTCGGGACACGACAAAGTGGACGGGGTCCAGGTCCGGGGCCCCAGGTCTAAGGAAGTGTGATTTCCGGGATCTAGATCTAAGTCCTTGAGCCGGATGGCTGGTTATCAGCCCGTGGCCGTCGTACCAGCGGATCACTGGCGCTGGCACCCCCGTGGCATTGCAGGACAAAGTGACGAAGTCTCCGTCGGCCACCTCTGCACTGGCCGGTGCTGTGATTATAACTGGCTTGAATCCACTGTCTATTAAAAAAGTAATTCGCATACAAAAAATTAAGAACGTTATAGCATCTATAAGGCAAATAATTTCATCCTATTGCACAGACACGATAGTAATGACAAAAACAAAGACATCTCCCTCATTCTTAGTTTCCTTCTCAACTTTCACCGAGCAAAACTGTCAACAAAAAGTAGAATTTTTCATAGCTGTGGATTCCTAGGCATTTCCTACATAGATTTCTTGTCCTTCAGAAAGAGAGAAATGTATGTAAAGAAATCTTTTGAGAGCTTTCCAATAGGGATACTATAATATTTGACCACTCTAAAGATAGAACATATAAAGCTGAAAGCTCAGACTCTAACAAGAAAAAAGTATAAAATATAAAACTAGATAATACTCCTTCAAGAAAGTGGTCAGTTCAGGGAGAAGGGGGAAGGGGCCAGGAATCTGATTATAAGAAGCCTGGGAGAAAAAACCTGCTCTAAATACAAGTTGATGCATATATTTCTTACCAATTTCTTATTATTTAGAAACAATATTTTTGTTGCTAAATTAAAGTGGCAGCAAGTCTTTCCTTTTGGTGCTGGCATTATCCGGTATTTTTAAGTGAGTCTACAATGGTATATCGATCAATGTACGTGACATCTCCTCCGGCCGTTCTTTCCTCTAGTCCTGCATCCCACGTCTGACGGGACCAACCAGCGGCATCAGATTTCTGGATTTTTGCCAAGCTACTGAGTGTAAAATGTTATTTCACTGGTCGGAACCTGCATTTTCCGGAGCACTAATGAGGTTGTACATCTTTTCATGTGATTATGTGCCATTCATATTTTTCCTCCTCTGTGAAATGCCTTTTGTCAGTTTTTCTACTGGGTCATTTGTCTTTTTTGTAATGGTTCAGAGTTCTTTGAATACTGTTCTTTTGTTTAGTTCTGTGTGCTGCTAGTATCTCCTCCTAGTCCATTGCTTTTTTTTCAGTTTTTAATGGTGTCTTTTAATAATGAAAATTTTTCATTTCAATGTAGTCACATCTTTCTTAATTAGTACCTTTTAAAATGTCTTATTAAAAAGTTTTACCCGCAGATCATACATTCTTCAATATTCTATTTAAAAATTTTTGCATTTTTTCTTTCACGTTTAGGTCTTCAGTCCACTAGGAATTTATCTTTATATACAATGTGAGTTAGAAATTTAATTTTACTGTTTTCTCCATTTTTATAATCTGTATCCCACATCAAAACTGAAAGTGGATGTCCCTCCCCCGACACACGCGACGCCGGCTCTCGGTCTGGTCCCTGCATGCAAATGTCTTTCTGGCAGTCTCCGCCATGCTCCAAGAGCCTGCTTGTTCTTGCACCAAACGACACTTTCTTAATTACTACACATTCTTCATACCTTTAAATCAAGTCTCCCATGTTCTTTTTCTTCTTCTTCTAGAGCGCCTTGGCTATTCTTGGGCCTCTGATCATCCATATAAATTTTAGAATCATTTTGTCAAGATCCTCAAAATATTATGATAGGATTTTAATTGGAATTTCATGACTCTATAGAAAATTTTTTGAAAGACCAGATAACTGCATAATACTGAATTTTTCATGGTATCCATGAACTGGTATATCTTCCTGTGTAACTGGGTCTGCTTTACGGTTGCTAATATAAAAAGGTGATTTTTAAATTATATTTTCTGTTTGTTGCTGGTATATAAAAAGGCAACTGATTCTTATTCATTGGTCTTCACCCAGCCACCTTGTTAAATGTTCTTATTACTTCCAATAATAAGATATATAATAATAATAGCCAGCAAACTATTTGGGATATTCTATGTTAACAATCATATCAGTTGTAAATTAATAACAATTCGGGTTCTTTCTTTCTTATTTCTTTTTATGTCTTCTTGTGCTGGTTAAGACCCCCAATGCAATGATGACTGAAAGGGATGTCTCACATTTCACCATTACAAATGATGTTTCCTCTCTAATCATCAGGGAAATGCAAATTAAAACCACAATGAGATATTACTTATCGCCAGTGAGAATGGCCTTTATCAAAAAGTCCCAAAATGATAAATGTTGACATGGATGTGGAGAGATAGGAACACTCATACACTGCTGGCGGGACTACAGACTAGTGCAACCTCTGGGGAAACCAATATGGAGATACCTCAAAGAGATACAAGTAGAATTACCATTTGATCCAGCAATCCCATTACTGGGCATCTGCCCAAAAGAACAAAAGGCATTCTATGAAAAAGACACCTGCATTCGAATGTTTATAGGGGCACAATTCACAATTGCAAAGATGTGGAAACAACCCAAGTGCCCATCAATACATGAGTGGATTAATAAAATGTGGTATACGTATACCATGGAGTACTATTTAGCTATAAGAAACAGTGGTGATATAGCACCTCCTGTATTTTCCTGGATAGAGATAGAACCCATTCCACTAAGTGAAGTATCCCAAGAATGGAAAAATAAGCACCACATGTACTCACCAGCAAATTGGTTTCACTGATTAACCCCTAAGTGCACATATACAAATAACATTTATCAGGCATCCGGCAGATGGGAGTGGGGAGGGGGGATGGGTATATACATACACAATGAGTGTGATGTGCACCGTTTGGGGGTGGACATGCTTGAAGCTCTGACTGGGGGGAAGGGGCGAAGGGCAACATAACTTAAACATTTGTACCCACATAATATGCTGAAATAAAAATATAATAAAATTTTAAAAAGGGGATGTTTCCTGTAAGTTCTTGTTAGATACTCTTTATCAAGTTAAGAAAGTTCCCTTCTATTTCTACTTTTCTAAGATTGTCTAACATGGATACTGAATGACCAATGTATTTCTGCCTCTAGTGAGATAATCATATCATTTTTCTCCTTTATTCATTAAATAGGGTGAAAGACACTTTAAATTTTCTGATGGACTCCTGGGATAACTTCTTGGTCAAGATACATTATCTTTTTTTATTCATTCCTAGCTTGCTAATGTTTTATTTAGGATTTTTACACCCATGTTCATAAACCAGATTGGCCTTTGATTTTCCTTTCTTATACCACCCTTTTGTGATCAAGACTGGAGAGTTTCCATCTTTTCCTCTTCTCTGGAAGAGTCTGTGTAATATTTGGAATGGTCTGTTACTTGCAAGGTTGGTAGAATTTCCACAAAACCATCTGGCATGATGTTTTCTTTGTGGGAAGATTTTTAACTCCTAATTCAATTTCTTTGATAGGTGTAGGATTATTCAGGCTTTTTTTTTCTTCTAAGTCACCATTGCTAAGTTATATTTTTCCTCAGAATTTGTCTATTTCTGTCTATATTTGTAAATTATTGTCATAAAGTTTATCATAATCTTATTTTTAATTTCTGTAAGACTTATACTTATTCCCCACTTTTATTCCTAATATTATTTGTACCTGCTTTCTTTTCTCGTGATCAACACAGATTTGTCCATTTTATCAGACTTTACAAAAGAACCAATTTCTATCTTTATTGATCCTCTATATTTTATCTTTATTTTCTATGCAATTGCTTTCTGCCCTTATTTTTATTATCTCCTTTCTTCTGTTTTCTATGAATCTATTCTGTCATTCTTTTACTTCACTAACTTTCAGTCTTATTGGTTAAGGCTATAAATTTTCCTCTAAATCCTGTTTTGGCTGTCTCTCTCACAAAACTTGATCTGCAGCATTTTCATCCTCATTCAGTTCAAAGAATTTTAAATTTCCATTATAATTTCTTTTCTGGTCCAACTATTGAGAAGCATAATTTTAAATTTCCAAGTACGTGTCAGTTTTTTTTAAAAATTATGTTTTTATTATTAACCTTTAAATAAATTACACTAAGGTCAGAAAATGTGGTCTGTATCATGCTGATTCTCTGAAATTTGAAATATTTATAACTCATACCATAGACCAACAATTTCCCTAATATTTAAAAAATTCTCATAAATCAATAAGAAAAACCTATAACAATAACCTAATTTTTAAAATGGGCAAAAGACAATAAACAGTCAATACACAGGAATGCAAATTCAAAATGGCTCAAAAAATATGAAAAGATGCCCAACATCACTTACAATAAAAGAAATATAGATTAAGAGGTACTATTTTTTTTTTAACCTATCAGACTGGAAAAGATAAAAAAAAAAATTGATAATACCCTGGATTGGTGAGGGTCTGAGAATACGGCAGTGTTATATCTTGCTGGTGGGAGTATAAAGTGGTAATAATTACAGAGATTAATTCAGTAATATCGACCAAAATTACCAACACATATATGGTTTTATTCTACACGTTCCTTCCTATGAATTTCTTTTATAGGTACTCACACGTGCAAAATACTTTTTGTAGAAAAGCATTCACTACAGAGCTATTCGTAATGGCAAAAGATGAGCAACAGCCATCAATAAGATATGAGTCCAGGGGTGGGGAACCTGCGACCTAAGGCCACGTGTGGCCTTACAAGCCCTTAAGGGTGGCTTTCTGAGTTGCATGGTGATAGAGCAACTTTCTTTTAGCAACAATGATTTCATTTTTAACCACAACAAAAGCTCCTCATCAGTAAAGTAAAATTTCCTATGATTACATGAACTAAAAGCCTACCTTTTTCAATCTCAAGTCTTCCAGTAGACTGCATAAATCCAATCCCATTATCTGCCACACACTGATACAGCCCGGTATCTTCCATAGTAACGCCACTGATTTTCAGTCCATTTCCTGCAGTTAGATGTCGTGGGGAAGGATGAATGGGCTGAGCATTATGAAACCAGGTACGGTTGGGGGATGGGTTCCCATGAACATCACAGGTAAAGTACACTGTGGCACCCAGAGACACTATGTGATCCTGTAGTCCTTTAGAAATTGAAGCGTGTTCTGAAAATAAAACATACAAATTAAACTCTAGCCCTCAAGATGTACTTTCTAAATTATCACACAAGTCATATAAAATCTTCTCTCTACCAATAACTTAGTTGAAACCAAGTTGTTTGTTCACATTCTTCTGTCTGCTGTGGTCACCAAGAAAAAATCAGGAATGCATTTTAACTTTCCGCTAATAGGATGAACCATATGTTACTAATAAGCCTTTGATAGATGGCTCCGCCCACTTAACTCCCCAAAACCCACGGACACACACACACATACACAGATAGTTTCTAATCCTGGGGTTTTCTCCTAGCACTTATTTCAGGTGATTAGTATGCAATAAAGAAACACTTTCCCTGGATTTCACACTAAACAAGAGCCAAAACAGAAGAGTTTCTTCAGAGGTTAAATTATTTTTATGGTTAATTTTGCTTTAAGGTACAGTGTAAATAAAAAGGGGGAAAAAACACACCTTCTTTTAGGATCTATAAAATCTATTTTTACCCAAAAAAGTAAGTTACTTATTGACATCTGTAGCATATGCTTAAATTAAATGATTACGCATGTTATCCAGTCCTGATTATCATTGAATTTTAAAGCCCATCTGTCATATACTTACATTAATTCTAGCGTTGCTAACCTGCATCTGGTTGTAAATAAACACATGCAGAGGGCTTACAAAAATTATGTTTACTATGAAACCACTTCCTACTCATTTTTCTCTGGTTTCATAAAAATATGTTTTGATAAAGGAAAATATTCTCTGTTGCCACACCTAAATGTGAGATAGGTAGCTGGTTGAAAAGGACTAGCTTTGGGCCTGGCGCGGTGGCTGACACTTGTAATCCTAGCACTCTGGGAGGCCGAGACGGGAGGATCATTTGAGCTCAGGAGTTCGAGACCAGCCTGAGCAAGAGCGAGATCCCGTCTCTACTGTAAATAAAAAGAAATTAGCTGAACAACTAAAAATAGAAAAATCAGCTGGGCACAGTGGTGCGTGCCCGTAGTCCCAGCTACCCGGGAGGCTGAGGCAGGAGGATCGCTTGAGCCCAGGAGTTTGAGGTTGTTGTGAGCTAGGCTGACACTATGGCACTCTTGCCCAGGCAACAGAGCAAGACTTTGTCTCAAAAAAAAAAAAAAAAAAGAAAAGGACTATCTTTGAAATAAAGAGTATTTATAGAAAAGTGAGTGGAAATAATGCAAATTTTATGAGTCAAACATATGTGAAACCATCCCAAAAGGGAAAATAAAATGAAACATCGATTTCTTTCTGAGATGACATTGTCTAGTCAGCATTCCATCTTCGTTACAACTACTGGATACTACACCCAGAGACAGCCCAGAATCTTACATTCTACTGATTTCCATTCTCTTTCCTCTAGGTCATGAAGAAGGGAGAACAAGCTCTGAATTATATAATTAGGTTGGGGTTTAGGTTCCCAAGAACATTCCATGTGAGATGTTCTGTGAGACCCAGAAATGCAGCCTAACTCAGCTCTCCTTTAGAAAAATGGAGGTGTTCTGGCTACAGGTGTAGACATTTCTAGATATTTCCAATTTCACTGTTGTTCACAAATAGATCTTTCCTGCACACATCAGTTAGATCAGAAAACGGCTTCATTTGAAAAAACATTTGATAAGCAACGTCTTACCAAGTACAGTAACCAGGTAAGTCACATGTCTCAAGTCTCCAGACTTACTCCTCACCACGCAGGAATAGTTTCCGGAGTCCGCCGGGTCGATGCTGTCTGTGACGAGATGGGAATACAACCTTCTCCAGGTGCTTCCCGGCACGACGTCCTGCCCGTCCCTCAGCCAGCGCACTTGAGAAGCAGGGACCCCGCTCACCACACACTCCAAGGTGACAGGGCTGCGGGAAAGAACAGCTAAGGCCTGCGAAAGGGTGGGGTGAAGAATGTGAAAACCGTCTGAAGAAGGGCCTGGGGAAGGAAAAGACACCAGATGGTCAGGCAGTGATCGCGTCCGATCCTTCCTCAGCAAAGCTGTGCGTCCCCGCACTCCCGTTCAGCCCTCTTTATGTTACAAGGCCCTGCTTGGGAGCTAAATCCGTCTTAGTTGAAGATTAAAACTAAAAGATTTTGTAGCCCTTAGCAGCTTGGAAATGCGGATTTCTCAAATTCAGAAGCCACTCCTCTATCGTACCCTGACTGTTGGTGTTTCTTCAACTCAACCACCATCATCTAAATATCGGCAACGATTTTTACTATATCTGAAAGAAAGAGGACAGATCTTTTTTTTCCATAACGTACAGCTAGCCACCAATTTAATCACCACTGTGATAAAGCTGCATTTCTTCTATAATTTCTTCTTGCTTTAGTGAAGAGCAAAATTCCCCATATGCATTCAGTCTGCCACCTTGACCGAAATTCCTCGCTATAAATTGTTATATTTTCAAAACATGTACAGTGCTAGTCTATAATGCATTGACATATTTACTTTTTTCTGGTAAGGCTTTCTTTTGATAAACAAATAGGATCTGAAAAAACAACGAACTCTCATTTCCCAACTTTTTATGAGGGATACTTTTGAGGGCTCTTCCTTTTTCTAGTTGCCATTATTCTCCCAAATACTTACGACTCACAAGGAGCTTTCGGCCAATGGGTTCAACTTTTAATTCATGTGTGACAGGATTATAAACTGCACATTTGTATGATCCCTTGTCCTCTAAGGATACATTCAAAATCTGAAGATTCCCCGACGGAAGGATTAAGTAATTCTCTGAGGAAGGAAGCAAGTTCAGTTAGGCCTCTCCCTCTACGATGAACATCACAACTAAAACTAACAAAGCTTAACAGGCATGCTTTAAATTTAGCTACCAGACCAGCAACAGAGAAGCAGTCAAGGCAATTTCATTCAATGAAAGAAAGGGAAAGTAGAAGCAGAAAAGAAAAAAAAAGTCAACAGTGCTAGCATAATGAAATTAAGCCTAGCAGAAACACTGCAATAACAGAGGGTGAATCTCAAAGTACAGGAAACATGCCCAAAGACACAATGACCACAGCTAGCGCCTGAGCAAACTCTACCTAGAGCATGAGTCACACTGTACTCATTCATTTTCTTTTTCAACTAATACATATCAAGTCCTATTTTCTGCTAACAATGGCCCAGGCACAAGTGATACAGGACGGAAAAAAGCAGACAAAAGCCCTGCATTCACGCAGCCAGCATTCCAGTGGGGGCCAGGGAGTGGAGAGAGAGGGGTACATACTAAACAAGCAAACTAAGATACGTGTAACACAAGGGCAGGTGTGATCAAGTCTACGAAGAAAAACGAAGCTGAACAAGGCGACAGGTGGCAGGGCGTTTATCCTAGGTAGGGCCATGAAGGCAGCCTTCTCTAAGGAGCGGTGTCTCAGCAGGACCTGAAGGAATCGAGGGAGCAAGCCCTCGGGGGAGGGCTGTAATCACTTACATACTGTAACCCTTCGTTTTGGCCTTCTCCCCTGACTGCTGAGAGCAGAGACAATATATCACTATCTCCTGCATTCGTGTATCCACAGTCCCTCGCACACAGAGGCTATTTAATGAGCATTTGTTCTGCGTGCACTATTGGCTTTCATAAAAGGTCTCACCTGTGGAATGTTTCAGCCATTTTCCCCGGATTTTATAGCGCACCTCAGCTTTGGGGTTACTCTCTGGTACCCTGCAGCCAATGAAACCAGTATTTTTTTCTTCTGCTGTAATAACATGCTTTGTGGATGAACCAAAATCACCAAGAACTGCAATAAACAAGTAGAGAGGTAGATAGATAGATACAAATTCAAATTATATTTCCCAAAGGAAACGGAAAAATTAGGAACAATGTCTGCAGTATGGCCTTTTGTGACCTCTAATCCCAGTCCAGAGGGCAACATGATCTTTTCATCTCAGAAAGCAACTGGGGCAGAAATACATGGTTGAGGGCTGAGATCTAAGTCACGGCACCCTTTCTCGTAAGTCAGTGCTTCCAGGAGACCATAAAAATACTAACTGCTCCTACAATGTCTAGAAGAACTACAAAAAATAATTGTTCCCATTCTGTCAAGATAAATCTTTCTCAACCCAGTCCCCTCGTCAAACTCACTCTCCCTGTGAGTCTCTATTCTCTTTGTAGCTGCTCACGTAGCAGTAAAATGGTTTCTGGGATGAACCCAGGACATCAAAAAACAAAGCAATAAATCATTCAGGTTATCTGGGTACCCTAATCCGGTCTCAGCGCCTCCCTTCGGGAAGGGTCTTCACTGTCTCCGGTGCCCGCAGCACTCAGGGCCCCCCACCAGGAAGTCAGCTCTCCAGGGTGTGTCCGGGAGCTGCCCAGGGTCACAGCTCTACAAAAATATTTACTCTTCTCAGTTATGACAAACTCACTACTCCCGGGGAATACAGATCCGTTCCGTAAATAAGGTTCCCTTACAAAGACATTACTGGAAGCCATCACCGTTTGAAAGGCAGATTAGCTCAAACTTACTAAGAAAAACCATGCATTCCAGATTTTACGTAAGTTCAGTATCAACATTCCTTTCTTTACAGTCAGTTATTATTTTCCTGCTTCTTTAGCCTTGTTTCAATTAAATAAATTAAAATTGCTCAATAATCAAGGCAAGTAAAACAATTAGACATGAAAGAAAGACAAAGGACTGCACAAAATAACTGAGTGTCAAAGTAGACAACAGCTTTTTTATTGTTATCGATATGAAGGACTTTTAAATACGTAAAAGGAAATCGTCCAGAATTCACATTAGAAAACTGTCCTGTGTAACTTGAAAAAAAAGAGAGAGAAAAACCATTTCCATACCGTTGTTACAGAAGAAGACACTAGGCCAGGCTAACAGAGTTCAAGTACATTTCCCCCAAATTATACAGTCAGAGTCAAGGCTGGGACAAGAACTCCTACATGTCTCACACCAAAGCCTGTACTCTTCCCACTATTCAAACATACAAGTGCTAACAGTGATTCCATGTTCAACAGAGACAAAACTAAACTCACTTGCAGTGGATACCGTCGCAGGGCCGCTCACAATCGCGCCGACGCTGTTGTTGGCAACGCATTGGTAGAAACCCGAAAGGGAGGGGCTCAGAGAAGAAATCGTCAAAGTCCCCTCATGGATCTGCATATGTTCCATGTTTCTGTCCAATCTTTTTCCATTATGCAACCATGAGATATGAGCGGTCACAGGTTTGGCAGCACAATGTAGTACTACGGGTCCACCGCGTTTCTGGATAGCAGAGAGTGGCCCAGAAATAAAATAAGGTGCCACGTCTACAAGGGAACATTCCCCGTGTGCAAACCAACGGGGAGAGGGTGACGGTGGGAAAGAGAAAGGGAGAGAGAAAGAGGGGCTCATTAAACACGTTTCATCTGCATCTTTATAACGAAAGGTAAGCTCTTATTTCATCTGTGTATGTTATGGTTCTTGATACTTGTAAAAGTTCTAGCAAAATTCTTCTAAGCCTATTTTGGGGAAGAAAAAAAGGGCAATGTGTTAACTTAGGACTTAACAATTAGGGTAGAAGAGACAAAAATGCTTATGATATAAATCAAATACAATATAAATTCTATTAATGAGAAATAACAAACTGCTTTTTTTTTTTTTTTTTTTTGAGTCAGAGTCTCACTCTGTTGCCCGGGCTAGAGTGAGTGCCGTGGTGTCAGCCTAGCTCACAGCAACCTCAAACTCCTAGGTTCAAGCGATCCTTCTGCCTCAGCCTCCCAAGTAGCTGGGACTACGGGCATGTGCCACCTTGCCTGGCTAATTTTTTTTATATATTTTTAGTTGTCCAATTAATTTCTTTCTATTTTTAGTAGAGACGGGGTCTCGCTCTTGCTCAGGCTGGTCTCGAACTCCTGAGCTCACACAATCCGCCCGCCTTGGCCTCCCAGAGTGCTAGGATTATAGGCGTGAGCCACCGTGCCCGGCCAACAAACTGCTTTTTTAACAAAGTGACTTGTAAAAATGGAAATTAAGAGCTGGAAAAAGTGAAGATGACTTTCCAAATAAAAAGAATTCTCTATTTTACAATAGGATTTGACTTATGAGAGAGCAAGTTATTCTATAAATGAAGGCTATGGCATTTCTTGAGTACTTCCCTTCAGTAAAAAATAATGTTCAACTTTTAAGAAAACAGAAATAAAAAGTTAGGAAGCCACAACTGAAATACAAAGTCTATCCCTCCTTCAATATAAGGCTTAATATTTTTATTTGGTGTTTGAAATAGCTTCATTTGTTATGTCTGTTCCTCCAGGAATTTGGACAGGGGGTGTTCTTGCACTAATGTATCAATACAGATTCTCCCGTCATCCAAAGGGAAAAGGGGAGCAGGAATACTATTCATTTGGTGGAATAAAATACTTAATAAGGAAAAAAATCAATAAATTACTGAATCTACTTTTACAGGATGTTTAATCAGAAATGAAGATTAAAGAACATGCCACTCTTGGCTGAATCTGGGGGGTTGTTTAGCAAAACAGAAACAAATAAAACTACTAAATCAATTTGTGCCTTACCAAATCTAATATATAGTATTTTAATGGATTATATATATATAAATATTACTCAGTGAATATACATCACTGTATTTGTATACACTTACATGTCCATTTTTACGTAATTCTAAAATAAAAAGAAATACATGTGGCCTGTGTATTAGGCTTAAAGTTTATATATACGCTTAACAGTAAACACATTTAAGCTTTTCAGGAACCCAAAGAAGCACCCAGTAAATTAGGCAAGGTCATGAAAGAAAGTGGCACATTTGGGATTTGAAACAAGTTCTCTCACTCCAAGTTGAATATTACACCATGCTGATTGTAAAACTTCTCTGTAGTGGTATATATTTAGCATTTTACTCCTGTTATCATTTCCAACTCAAAAATTTACAACATATCCCCTTATTGAAAAAAGTGTGATTGGAAAATATTTAATTCTGAGGCAACAAAAGGAATAAATTACAAGGAGAAGAATGAGAAGGCCTGCTAATGCCCAAGTACTACCAAGAGATCCTTTTTTTCTTTTTTTTTTTGGAGAAAGAGTCCCACTTTTTCACCCTGGGTAGAGTGTAGTGGTGTCATCTTAGGTCACTGCAACCTCCAATTCCTGGGCTCAAGCGATCCTCCTGCCCCAGCCTCCCAAGCAGCTGGGACTACAGGCGCATGCCACCATGCCTAGCTAATTTTTTCTATTTTTAGTAAAGATGGGGTCTTGCTCTTGTGCAGGCTGGTCTCAAACTCCTGACCTCAAGTGATCCTCCCGCCTCAGCCTCCCAGAGTGCCAGGATTACAGGTGTGAGCCACTGTGCCCAACCCAAAGAGATACTTAAATTGCTTAATTAATCAAGTTTTTTAATCATATAGCTGGTCAAACAAATCTTAGAAACATCTTTAGAAACCACTATTATCAGCTGGGCATGGTGGCTAATGCCTATAGCAACCCTGTCTCTATAAAAAAAAAAATAGAAAAATTAGCTGAATGTGGTGGCCTGTTTCTGTCAGGAGGCTGAGATGGGAGGATCGCTTGAGCCCAGGAGTTTGAGGTTGCTATGAACTGTGATGACACTACTGCACTCTAGCCCAGACACTAGAGTGAGACCCTGTCTCTCAACAAAAAAAAAGAAAGAAAGAAACCACTATTATCAGCAATGCACTGAAGGTAAAACTTGTTCCTTATAGGATTAAGATGATGAAAGGCTTCAACCAACCCCCACTCCCATTCTTCTGTTCTTACCTGAACTCACAGAAGAGCATAGAATTGCAAGAGTAACATACAGCGGTATCCATAAGGATCCAAGATCTGGAGGCATAGCGTCAAATTACAGAAGCAGGCAGGACAGATTTCTAGAGCAAAACTCAGGCCTTGGCTCACTGAGAAACATTTAAAAAGAAAAAAGAAAAAAAATCTAAATCACAAAAATCATTGCAATCTTTCACTTGAACAGCTGGATTGTAAGTACAGTGGCTGCCATCTATTTTGAAAGTTCTCTATAGATTACGACAAATGCAAAGCACTTACTGATCCACATCTTCCCAATTCACAAACTGATGTCTAGACACTAAATTGGAGTTAGAAGTTCTACTCATTCTTCCCAGGTACCAGGCTACCTCTTACTACACAGAACTACTCATTCCAAACGAATACATCGAACAGTGCATTTCTATTTATGTATCTCACAAGCATATAAAACTCAACACAACTAACATGAATTCCTCCTCTACATTCCCCCAAATAGTAACTAGAACAAAAACAACAAAGTAATAGCTAACACATATACATGCTTACTACGTGCCAGACACCATTTCAGTGCTTTTAATACACTAATCTCCACGACAACGTGATGACACAGGCACTACTGGTTTTCTTCCCTTTTTTCAGATAAGGCCCTCAGGCTCACAGACTGTTCAAACAGAAAGAACACCAAGGGCAAGCCTGTGATGGGGTTGAGCCAGACACTTTGGTGAGAGTGGAATGAGCCAGAAAGAGAGCAGGAAGGGACGAAGTCAGGTCAGAGAGGAGGGCTAGGCCAGGTCAGACCCAGCTTTTAAGGCCATGCTAAAGACTGCAGGGGTTTGTTCTAAAAGCAACAGCAAGTCCTCGGAAGACTTGGAGAAGGGGTGTGATATGATCTCATTTATGCTTTAAAGAGATCACTGGCGGGTGGAGAACAGACGGGCGCCGCCAGGCAGGAATGGAAGAGGGAGGCCGAGCAGGAGGTACTGTAACCACCCAGGGGACAGATAAGGACACAGCGGGTTAGAGCAGCACGTCAACCGCGGAGGTGGTGAAAACAGATGTATTCACAATATGGTCTAAAGGTGGAACCAACTGGATGTGCTGAATATGGCTTGGATATGGAGTGTGGGATAAGAGGTGTCAAGGGTAACTCTTGGGTTTTGGTGAAACAGTAATAGCTCTGGTCACTGAAACGTGGCTGACTGGACAGGAGAGGGGTAGCCAGCAGTTCTGTTCTGGCGAAGGTGAGTCTGGGATATACAGGTACAGCTGCCAAGCTGACGGCGGCACGTGTGAGTCTGGAGCTGCAAGGAGAGTTGAGCAGGACATGTCGATTTTAGACGTACAAAAGCCTCGCCACTAGCTGAGCCCTCTCTCGGGACAGTATGTTTAGAGGATTGAGGAGAGGAGGAGAGGAGAAGAGAGACCAAAGAAGAGCCTTGGGACAGTCCAACCATTAGAGGCTGAATAGAGGAGAAGGAAGCAGCAATGGAGACTCAGAAAAGGCAGTCAAGGAAATAGAATCCAGGAGAATGCTGTGGGAGAAAATGAAAAATATTTCTAGAAGAGTGATCGACGGGCTCAAACACCAATGAGACATCGTCAGAAAGGCCCAATGGAGAGCACAGGTGGTAGTGACGAGAGCGGTCTCAGCAGAGAGAGAACAAGAACGTGTGGTGGGATCAGGGTAGAAGGAGAAGGGAGGAGACTCAGGAGGCGGGCGCAGACCACTCCTTCGAGGGTTTTCTACACAAGGCGGCAGAAGACAGAATTGCTGAACATCGGTGGTAGTCGGGGGTGGGGGAGCATTATATTTTTAATATAGAGATAGTGTGGCACATCTAGAAAAATTTTAAAAATTTCACAAAACTTAGCACTGGCAAAGATGTGGATAAACATCACTATTACACTGTTGATGGAAATACAATCAGTAAGTCCTTTTTGAAGGTAATTTGGCAGTATCTACCAAAAATTGTTCATTCATGCAACAAATATTTATTGAATGCTTATCTTAGGTACTATTTTAGAAGCTGTAGATTCAGCTATTATAAATATATAAATAAAAATAAGTCAGACAAAAATTTATACCTATATTCAAGTGGGGCAGATGGCTAATAAACAAGATAAATAAAATTAGTAAAATTAACAACATCCATGCCATCCTTTAGATACGGTTAATTCTTTCTCTTCTATGCCACCTCTGTACCTTGGACATGTATCTGTCATTGCACTCATCACTCTGTTGTGTAACTTATCTGGTCACATAGCTTTGACTTCTTTGAAAGCAAGAATGACATTAATTTAACTCTGTAAAATTCTAATGCCTAGCAGAAAGTGGACACTTCATAAATGTTTCTTAAACTGAGTGGACAACCTTAATGTAATGCAGTTCCCAGAAGTACCTTAAGAAGTAGTATTTAATAAGAACTGCCATCTTATCTGAATTCAGCATATTCTAGCTATATTATTTATTCCTTCACTCATTTATTCATTCATATGTATAATGTTAAAAATCAGCAAAAATACAGTGAGTGCCTGCTATAAACCAGGCACTATGCTAGACTAGGGTACTGGTGTCTGAAAATTCTGCCCCACATTCCTGCTTAGCCAGAGCTGGACGATGGACCTATGACTATGGTGCTATAATAATGACATTTTAGAAATGAGAATTTCATGAGCATTTTCATTTATGCAAAGAAAGGTTAATCCTAACCATTAATAAAACTGGGTAGTAATACAGAGCAAGGCACCCCAAGTATGGCTCTCAATAAATCAAACAGTATCTCTCAGAACTGCTCGTCGTCTCATGCCAGGTAGTCCAAAGTCTCAAGGTTCCAAACTCAAGTTTATCCAGGTCATGGTTAGCAGGTCATGGACTCCTTTCAGATTTTTTCTTGCCGATCTCTTTTAAAAATTGAGAGAGGACATCCTGGCACCACTCACCGGCAGAAGAGTCCAGCTGTGTGAAACTTTTTAGTTTATTTGAACTCTCACTCGGTCCAGGGCTAGGAGCTGACGCAGCAGCGGTGAGTGGTCAAGGCCAAGTAAACACCCCCAAAACCTGATAACAGGAGACAGTTCCCTGAGAGAGCAAGGACAAGAAGGATTGTTTCTTCCTCTTGCCAAATCTTTCTTCAACTATTTATTTATTAAAAAGCAGTGAAACAACTTTCAGAGTCAACTTTAACCCTAGCACATGACCGACTGAATTGCTTTACAGCTGTCCTGTAAAGTTCCACAGCTCAGGACTGCTACCTAGATACTATCACACAGGAATCTCCTTCATTAAGTCTACCTTTCCATTAGGTTACTCCTAACATACTCTTAGTCAATTCTGTAAAGAACCTATGACCATAAAGGTATTTACTAAATATTTATTGGCATGGTTTATATTTACATAACCACAGCAACCTTGCTCAGTTTGCCAGAGAACTGTGATAATGAGAACAAGGAGTTGGATTCCATCGTTATATGGGTCAGGTAGCATGACATTATAGTAATCACTGTCAACAGCACCCCAGGTCCAACCTCACGAGTAGATTCTACTGACCACACACAGGGTTAGATGTGCAGAAATCAGAGTATTCTCATTAGCCCTATTGGAAAAACATTCAATGCCATGTCATTTTCAAAAGTACTTTCTTAAAAAAAGAAACCTTTAATGATATTAATGTTATTGCTATTTGACCACTAAGTTACTAGAAAACTCAATGTATACATAATTTATATATATTAAAAATATATAATATATATACATGTATATAAAAATTTTCCCTACACTGCTCTGACAAATGATCACAATTTTGTTTGGCAAAGTTCACAAAACTAAACAAGGCTCCCACCATCCTCTCACACTGAGGTCAGTGGCCTTAACATGTACGCCATTTTTCTCACCCACAAAACTTTACCTTGGCAAGGGAGACAACAGCCCTGGTTTCCTCTACACAGCTGTTATCCAGAGAAGGGAATATGACAGCCTCACCACTTGCAGACAACATGTGAACATTGGGATGCTCTTCCTTCTAATACTTTTATGTGCATGCTGTGTTTATATAATTGAGATCCTAAAAACGTGATAGCTTAAAATCTTTATTCATTTATTATCTAATTGTCATTTTTCCTTATTAAAATTCTTTATTAACATAATTTATAACACCTGCAGATACCCTACTGAATGAAAATACTGTATTTTAATCTATTTAACCATTCTCTTTTGGATAGTCAGGCTTCTTTTTATATGTATGTGTATATCTGTAATTTTTTTTTTTTTGCTATTACAGATAATGCTGCTGTAAATATCTCTGTCCATAAACCTTTAACCACTCTTCTAATTATGGCCTTAGGATAGACTTTTAGAAGTGGAATTATTATTAAAAGATTAAGGAATACAAACATTTTTAAGATTCTTAATATATATTGTCAAGCTGTTTCCAAAAAGATGCCACCACTATACAACCCTCTCCCCAACAACCACCAGCAGCACACGCAGGTAACTCCCCGTCACCAGGATGTGGCTTATTTAGATCCTTACATTGTGGCAGGAGAAGTGTAGATATAAAACATGCCTTTCAGCAATTAATTAAAACACTTAATAGGGCATAAAGCAACTTTTTACTCACTAATCTACTAGGGAGCTTTCTAATAATATTCTAAAGTTACATAATAGTAACTGTAAAAACAGAATAAAAGGCATGGATATTGCAAGCCGCATTTATAAAACCTTGTCAATTTATGAGCTTCCAATTACAAAAAACAACATGGACAGAAAATCTCTGCTTTTTACCCAAAATCTATTATGAAATAGGATAAGGAGTCACTGTTGTTACACTGTGTGGTTTTAACTTATAATATGTATTTCTCTAAAAATGTGTATGCAAAAACTGCTGACACTTTATGTGACTATTTGTTGGCTTTGGAAACAGTAAATTGCCATTCCTTTAAAAACTGTGTTCTCCGTTCCCTACTGCGTTTCTCTTTTTTTTTTTAATTTCAGAATATGACAGGTGGATAAATGTTTAGGTTACATATATTGTCTTTGCCCCGCCTGAGTCAGAGCTACAAGCGTGTCCATGCCCCAGACAGTGCACAGCACACCCATTAGGTATGAATATACCCATCCTCTCCTCCCCCTCCCACCTGCCTGAAACCTGATGAATGTTATTACTATATGTGCACACAAGTGTTGATCAGTTAATACCAATTTGATGGTGAGTACATGTGGTGCTTATTTTTCCATTCTTGTGATACTTCACTTAGTAGAATAGGCTCCAGCTCTATCCAGGAGAATATAAGAGATCCTAGATCATCATTGTTTTTTGTGGCTGAGTAGAACTCCATGGTATACATATACCACATTTTATTAATCCACTCATGTATTGATGGGCACTTGGGTTGTTTCCACATCTTTGTGATTGTAAATTGTGCTGCTATAAACTTTCAAGTGTAGATGTCTTTTTCATAGAATGTCTTTTGTTCTTTTGGGTAGATGCCCAGTAATGGGATTGCTGAATCAAATGGCAGTTCTACTTTTAGCTCTTTGAGGTATCTCCATATTGCTTTCCACAGAGGTTGTACTAGTTTGCAGTTGCACCAGCAGTGCACGAGTGTTCCTATCTCTCTGCAACCACGCCAACATTTATTGTTTTGGGACTTTTTGATAAAAGCCATTCTCACTGGAGATAAGTGATATCTCACTGCGGTTTTGATTTGCATTTCCCTGATGATTGGAGATGTTGAGCATTTTTTCATATGTTTGTTAGCCATTAGTCTATCTTCTTTTGAAAAGTTTCTGTTCATGTCCTTTGCCCACTTTTTGATAGGGTTGTTTGATTTTTTTCTTGCTGATTTTCCTAAGTTTTATAGAGATTCCAGTTATCAGCCCTTTATCAGATGTGTGGCATGCAAATATTCTCTCCCATTCTGTACATTGTCTGTTTGCTCTCGTGATAGTTTCCTTGGCTGTGTAGAAGCTTTTTAATTTGATCAGGTCCCATTTATTTATTTTTGTTGTTGCTGTGATTGCCTCTGGGGTCTTCTTCATAAATTCCTTCCCTAGGCCAATGTCTGTAAGAGTTTTTCCAACATTTTCTTCTAGAATTCTAATAGTTTCACGCCTTAGGTTTAAGTCTGTTATCCACCATGAGTTGATTTTTGTCAGAGGTGAGAGGTGAGAAGTTCAGATCCTATTTCAGTCTTCCATATGTGGCTATCCAATTTTACCAGCACCATTTATTGACTGAGGATTCTTTTCCCCAGTGTATGTTTTTGTCTGCTTTGTCAAAGATCAGATGGCTATACGAGGATGGTTTTATAACTGGGTTCTCAGTTCTGTTCCATTGGCCTATGTCTCTGTTCTTGTGCCAGTGCCATGCTGTTTTAATTACTATAGCCTTGTGGTATAGCTTGAAGTCTGATAAATTGATGCCTCCCAATTTGTTCTTTTTGCTTAAGATTGCTTTTGCCATACAGGGTCTTCTCTGGTTCCATATGAAGTGTAGAATTATTTTTTCTAGGTCTGCAAAAAATAATGTTGGTATTTTAATATGGATTAGACTGACTCTGTAGATCACTTTGGGTACAGACATTTTAACAATGTTGATTCTGCCGATCCATGAGCATGGTATGGTTTTCCACCTGTTTATAGCCTCTGTTATTTCCTTCCTCAGTGTTTCATAGTTCTCCCTGTAGAGGCCTTTCACCTCCTTAGTTAAATATATTCCTAGATATTTTATTTTCTTTGTTGCTATTGTGAAGGCTATTGAGTCTTTGATTTGGTTCTCAGTTTGATGTACAGGAATGCCACTGATTTATGTACATTGATTTTGTAACCTGAGACTTTGTTGAATTTGTTTATCAATTCCAGTAGTCTCATGGCAGAATCTTTGGGGTTTTCTAGATATAAGATCATATCATCAGCAAATAGTGATAGTTTGACCTCTTCTGTTCCCATTTGGATGCCCTTGATTTCCTTTTGTCTGATTACTCTGGCTAGGAATTCGAGCACTATGTTGAATAGAAGCAGTGATAGAGGGCAACCTTGTCTGGTTCTAGTTCTAAGTGGGACTGCTTTCAATTTTTCTCCATTCACTATGATGTTGGCTGTGGGTTTGTTGTATATGGCATTTATCATTTTGAGGTAAGTTCTGTCTATGCCTATTTTGCTAAGCATTCTTATCATAAAAGGGTGCTGAATTTTGTTGAATGCCTTTTCTGTGTCTATTGAGAGGATCACGTGGTCTTTGTTTTTACTTCTATTTATCTGGTGAATTACATTTTAGATTTGCATATGTTGAACCATTCCTGCATCTCCGAGATGAAGTCCACTTTGTCATGATGGATTATTTTTTTGATAAGCACCTGAATTTGGTTTGCTAGGATTTTATTGAGAATTTTTGCATCTATATTCATAAGGGATACTGGTTTGTAGTTTTCTTTTTTTAGTGAGTCTTTTCCTGGTTTTGGTATCAGGGTGATGTCAGCTTCATAAAATGCGTTGCAGAGGATTCCTTCCTTCTTGATGTTGTGGAATAATTTCTGCAGGATACGTGCCAGTTCTTCTTTGTAGATCTGGTAAAATTCCGGTGTGAAACTATCTGGTCTTGGACTTTTTTTTTTTTAGGAAGGTGTTTTTATTGCTGCTTCAATTTTGGTACTTGATATTGGTTTGTTCAGGAATTCTATTTCTTCCTAATTGAGCCTGGGGAGACTCAGTGTTTCCAAGAATTTGTCCATTTCCTCCACATTTTTAAGTGTATGTACATAGAGAGTTTTATAGTATTCATAGGTGATACTTTGTATTTCTGTGGTATCAGTTGTAATTTCTCCTTTTTCATTCCTGATTGAGTTTATTAGAGTCCTTTCTTTTCTGCTTCTGGTTAATCTGGCAAGAAGTGTGCCAATTTTGTTTATTTTTTCAAAGAACCAACTTTTTGTTTTATCAATCTTCTGTATAGTTTTTTTGTTATCAATTTGATTTAGTTATGCTCTGATCTTGGTTATTTCTCTTCTGCTGCTGGGTTTGGGGTTGGTTTGCTCACCCTCTTCCAGTTCTTTGAGATAATTCATGAGATTGTTGATTTGTGATCTTTCTGTCTTTTGGATGTAGGCATTTATGGATATAAATTTTCCTCAGAACTGCTTTAGCTGTGTCCCACAGATTTTGATAACTTGTGTCTCCTTTGTCATTTAGTTCAAAGAATCTTTTGATTTTCATCTTAATTTTCTCCTTATCCCAATAATCATTCATCAGAAGGTTGTTTAGTTCCCATGACTTTGTGTAGAGATGAGTGTTTCTGTTTCAGTTGATTTCTAATTTTATTCTATTATGGTCTGAGGAGATGCATGGTATAATTTCTATTTTTTTTAAATTCATTTAGACATATTTTGTGGCATAGGATATGGTTGGTCTTAGAGAATGTCCCATGAGCTAATGAGAAAAATGTAGTTTCAGTAGTTTTGGGGTAGAATGCTCTGTGACTGTCTGCCAGCCCCATTTGTTCTAGAGTTCTGTTTAAGTCTGTCATTTCTCTGTTTATTTTCTGTTTGGAAGATCTGTCCTGTTCTGTCAGATGGGTGTTGAAGTCCCCGGCTATTACAGTGCTGCTGTTTATCATTTTGTTTAGATCAAGTAAGATTTGCTTTATGAATCTGTGTGCACCTGAGTTAGGTGCACAAATATTTAGAACTGTTATATCTTCTTCTTGAATTGTACCCTTCACCATTATATAGTGACCATCTTTGTCTTTCATTACTTTTGTTGATTTGAAGACTAAGTTATCTGAAATCAGAACGGCCATGCCAGCTTTCTTCTGGTTTCCGTTTGAATGGAATATTGTTTCCTATCCCTTCACCTTGAGTCTGAATGCATCCTTGTGGGTAGATGTGTTTCCTGAAGACATGAGATACATGGCTTGTGTATATTTACCCATTTGGCCAGCCTATGTCTCCTGAGTGGGCAATTCAAGCCATTCACATTTATTGAAAGAATTGATAAGTGGGGCAGATTTCTGTTCATTCTATTGGGTTGAACCTTGTTGCTTTGTTTTCTCTCTTGAGCCATTGTGGTATCTGGTCTTTAATCTTTAGATTTTTGATGATTTTACACTGGTGATTGTCTATTGTGCTGATCCGTGTATAAGGCTATTCTGAGTACTTCCTGGAGGGCAGGTCTTATCTTGATGAATTCCTTCAGTCTTTGCTTGTCTGAGAAGGTCTTTATTTCTCCTTCGTATAAGAAAATTAGTTTTGCAGGAGACAAAATTCTAGGCTGGTCGTTATTCTGTTTGAGAAGACTGAGAATGGGGTCCAAGTCCCTTGTAGCTTGTAAGGTCTCAGCTGAGAAGTTTGCAGTTAGTTTGATGGGTGTTCCTTTGTAGGTTACCTGCTACTTTCACGTTATGGCTCACAGAAAGGCCTCTTTTGTGTTTATTTTGGCCAGTCTGATAACTATGTATCGTGGTGTCTTTCTGTTTGCAATGAATCTCCCAGGAGTCCTTTGAGCTTCTTGTACCTGGATATCTAGATTTCTAGCAAGGCCAGGGAAATATTCCTCCATTATATACTCAAATAGTTTATCCAACCCTTGTGTATTTTCTTCTTCACCCTCAGAGATGCCTAAGATTCTTATGTTAGGCTTGTTCATATAATACCACATTTCTTGTAGGCTTTGTTCTTTTCTCTTATTTCTCTACTCTATCTCTGCAACTGGCTTGTTTAATTGAAAGGTGGTGCCTTCAATCCCTGAGATTCTTTCTTCTGCTTGATCTAGCCTATTCTTGAGGCTTTCCACTGTGTTTTGTAATTCCTTGAATAAATTCTGCATTTCCAGAAGTTCTGTTTGATTTTTGTTTAATATTTCAATTTCTTTGGTGAGTTTTTCATTCATTTTCTGATTTTTTTTTTCTTTGTGGTTTCTTTGTGTTGGGTATCCATTTTATCTTGCATTTCATTGAGTTTTCTTACAATCCACGTTTGAAATTCTTCATCTGTCATTTCAGTATTCTGATTTTGGTTGGTATCATTGCTAGAGAGCTGGTGTTCCTTTCAGTTTGATTCTTCATACATGCAGAGTTCTTTTGCTGATTCCTTCCCATCTGGAGCAGCTGTTGCTTCTTACCTTTGGATTTTCATTTAGATAATCCCTACTGCTTTTTTTTTTTTTTTTTGCTTTTCTTGTCCATGTAAACATATACAACTCTATTTCCCTAAACTACTAGAGATGGTAAAATAATTTGAGATTTTGGATTTTAAATTGGATTTAATATTCTGTGTGAAAAACAGAAGTGTTAGGCTTATCTAACTCGCTGGTCTCAGAAGGAATTAACGTAAACATGAGAAAGTTCTTCTACGTCCTTCATACTCTCAGGTACAGTTAATGGCTAATATAATTCCATTCTTTTCACTGCAGCTGAGTGGCTGATTTAATCTGAGAAGATGCTTAGTAGTCATTTTTCTCCCAGGAAAGCACCTGGTAGGATAGTCTTTCCAGGAAAAAGACTACAGTGTATTAAAAAAAAAAAAAAAAAAGAGCAGTTAAGTGTAGTACCCCACTAAACCTACAAATTAGGACAACTCTCTCGTCCATGCTATAAAAATTTTTGAAGGGCTTCCCAGTCGTGCCCCACAAGTGCTACTCCTGGAGTCCTGACATCACTAAAGAATAGTTGGTCTTTCCTAAATTACAGGGCTCAAATGCACACAGAAGGCAATTTGTTGAGTGTAACAGACTGTACTTTATATGCCCTTCCATGCTTAAGAGAACATTTCAGCTGACAAAGAAAAGCTAAAGGTATGCCCCATCTTAGAATAAAAAGAGAAATACTTCCCTAACGTTTATTTAACTTATTGTTCAGGTTGTGAACTTACTGCTTTTATAACCCCTTTTCAACATGCTGCCAGAATAATCCTTTGGGAAAACTCTTTCCTGAATTTCTAGATTTGATTACTTTGTTTTTAAAGCAACACCTTTGCTTTCATAAGCACAATCAAGGCTGTCTTTCTGAGTCATCCCCCTCCCTAGACTCCTACTTTGTACTTTCCACGGTTTTCTTTGAAGCTTAGGGAATAACTGTGATTAATTTGTGAACAAAAATTTGGCTTTGGGATCAGTACAGTTCTTCAAAACAGGAAATTCTTTAAGTTAGATTCCTTTTTAAAAGAATCTTATTCTACATGAAACATGGTAGTTTCCTCCTTCTAATAAAAATTGATTCCTGTTTTCAAATAATCTATTTCAAAACATGCTATTTATCAATTGTTTAGAAAAAAATCATTCTCTGCAGTAACTAAAAAGTAAAACTAAAATGTGTCAACTTAAAAATTCTTGATTAAGTACTATCAAGATTAATTCAGTACAATCTCAATTAGGGAAGTCAAATATAATATATATACTTTTTTTTAACCCAACAAACTACCTTAACCTAACCACAAGCAACCTTAAATCTCCTGTCAATGTTTTCTTCATTCTAAATAATTAAATAATTTAACTATTTTGCTAACATTATTTCCTATAGAAACTTTTCAAAGAACCGTACTTTTAATATTCATTCAGTCAATCCATTCAATACATAGGACACCTATTTTGAGCAAGATCTTGTGACGGGTACAAAGATGAGGAAGACAAAATAATTCCTGAACTAAACAAAATACAGCTCACCTGAGAAAAGAGGGCACGGACCTAATTAACTCCAAAATAAAGAAAATTTCTCAGTGAGAGAGTAAAAAGTACTGAAAGAGTTCAAAGCAAAGGAATTCATCTATTATTCAACAAATATTTGGCACAAATAAGCCTACTATGTGTCAGGCACTGTGCTATCCCGGGACCCAATCATGAATGAAGGAGACAGCATCTGCCTGCGTGCGGAGAAGGTAGGCGACGACTAAGGAAGCAGTTAAAATACAGACTTATCCAACGTAGCAACTGTTCACGTAGCAACTTTTGGCCATAATGGCTCCTGAAAAGTTATTCCACTCTTTGGACAGCTTCTTGTTATTCACTATGACAACTTGCTTCCATCAGAAACTAAAGAAAACACTCTAAAGAGGGGTACACTTTGATATTACAGCTTCAAGCAAAGATATACTCACCAATTATGAGTTATGGTGATTATGGCAATTATGATACCACAATCTTTAGCCAGAAAATATCACATAGAAAACACTGAGTTGCATGCTATGTTGAGATGACCACAAAGCATCGTGCTTTGTGTACAGGTGCCAAGCGAGTCTTTTCTTCTAATCTGTCTCTAGGTACGTGCACCGTTTCTACAAGTTATGAAGCACTCTCATGTTTAGCTTTTATTTTTCTGTAAGATGTTTTTCCGTGCTGTAACTTTGTCTTAAGTGTAGTCTGAATGCAAAATAACTACAAACCTTAAAAAGACTTCCTGTCTAAAAGTCAATTTCCTGACTCTCTGCACCTTCCAAGGACTGCCTCAGGATCCCTCCTTCACTGGCCTCAAGGCGTCTCTTCCTCCTTTGACAAGCATAATGAACTCCACGCAGTTTATTTGAGAACTGTATTTACTTTCAAAATATTGTTTGACACCTCTGCAAATCTGCTTTCACTGCTCCATCGACATACTTTTCTATCTGTGAAAACTGGCTATTTCAGATTAGGATGAAACATATCATAATATTTTCCATCAAAATCAGTGGACGTGGTTTTCACTAAGAAGTAGAGGTTTTAGGAAATGAAGGTTTTCAGGGATTAAAGCAGGTATGTGAGGGAGGGATATAGGTGAGCAACAGAATAAAGCAAGCACAGGTGCTACGGGGAAAAGAGAAGGTTCACTTCACCCAGACTTGGAGCGGGGAAGACATTTCAGAGGAAACGAAGACCAGGTGAAATAGGCCTCAAGGGTAAGTCTGGGGCTGGGGTGGAGGGAGGCAGGAAGAGGAAGGGAAGGGAGGTGTTCCGAGCAGAAGGGTCCGTGTGTCTGCAGAATCGGAGGTAGAGAGAGGGAAGACGTGTGGGCTGGAGAGGGCACTAAGACAGGGGACAGGTGGGGAGGGGTAGGCTACCCAGGTGAGTCCAAACGAGAGCAGAAAGAAGAATATAAATCATGTTAAGGTGTTTGGCTTTTATCCTGAGAGGGGGGTATGAAAAGCTTTTAAGCAGGCAAGGACACGACCAGGCCTGTGCCTCTGAAAAACCACTTACACTGCCACACGGAGAATGGCTGAAGATGAGAAAAACCAGAAGGCTGCCGTGAAAGAGGATGGGGACTCGTACTGGAGAGATAGCCGGGGATTAAGTTAAAAGATTTTTTTTTTTTAATTTAAGACGTGGCCATATCTAAAAGCTATGAGAGGCAGAATTGATGGGACTCGAGTGGTTTAGACTAGAAGAGAATACACCACTTGGACATCTTTGGAATCCACCCATCTGCCATCTCATTGCTTGGACCACAAAGGCTGCTGTCCAGATTTCTGACTTGAGCAAGCGAGTGGATGAGGCGAGTTTACCAAGACAGGAAACACAAGAGAAGCAGCAGGGTCTTCTGTGGATCACTGCTGCCATTTGGAGGACGGAGGAGGGAATGGAGGATACCAGAAGGTGTGGAGATAATGAGTTGAGTTGGACATAAGTAGAATCGTAAGAAAGAAATCTAGCAGGCAAGCAGAAAGAAGCCCGAAGTTCCTAAGAGAGATCTGGGTCACAGATGGAGATCTGGGGGGCAGCAGCAGACAGACGGAACTGCAGCCTTGAATGGAGGAAGGGGCCTCAGGCTGAATCCTAAAAAATGCCACGTTTGAAGAGGGAGAACTCCTCATTCAAAATAACTCATACTATGGTAATGAAAAATTTTAAAAACAAAACACAAAGGGAAATGACAGAAATGATTTTACATGGATGCGATCAAACACTCAGACTTTCTAAAAGTGAGTTTCGAGACATCATTCAATTTCACACTGTGGTACCTTTCAAGGATACTACAGTCCAGAGCAATCAGACACGTTCCTTAACTGTTGCTAAAGGCTTTGATCAGCGACAGTCTTCATGCCATCCACAGGGGGCCTCCCAAAATGAGAGGAACAGCTGGCACACGTCTTCAGTGGTAGCAAATAAAGTGCTCCATCGTAAGTCTAGCTGCAACAAGTGTGCTACCTAACAGTTAGCACGTTACTCTTGGGGGGTCATGGAGGTTCTTTCAGAAACTACAGAATCCCTGCAGCAGGCGTGTGCAACTGACGATGCATCCACTGAGTCTGCTGGAGGAACATGCAAATCTTATAAAAGCAGAGCTGCAGGGCATCAAACACCCTGTTGGTAACCTGCAGTGCTCTCTTCTCACCAGAACGAAGCCCCCCCCCCCGTCTGAAACACAGCTCTGCACGGTACCCACTCCCTGAGCGTAACGATTGTGCCATCATTCAGAGCAACTGTCTAAAAAACGTTGACACCTACAGACTTCGCAACCCTTCCCCACTTCTCCCAAGTCTCAATCGAGCCAGCCGAGCACACAAACCACCCTGCTGCTCGCAAAAGCGTTTCCTCTCCCTGGGGATCGCCAGAAGTAGAGGATGAAAATGGAAGTCACTTGGAGTTGCGGCCCCAAAAAGGCCAAATGAGCAAAGAAATAATCAACTCCACATGAGCCACTTCAGCTCCAACACAATGAAAAGGGCCCAGGACGAACCCCAGGAAAGGTCACCGAGGTCAAGGGTCACGAGTAGAAATGGGCAACAGTGAGGGGCAGCCAGCTGCAATAGGGATCAATGTGGTCCTAATTACGCGTCCATAAGGATGGGCCTGAGAGCTGAGTTAGGTTCTACTCACAATATTTGTGTGTTTCAAAAAAAGTCAAGCGTTCCTGTTCCACTCTCTTTCTACAAGACTGTTTCTTCCTGCCTCTCAAGAATTGTGGAGATAAGATAATTCCAACATCCACTGTGAATTGTAAAGGAGCATTATAAATATTTAAAAGCATAGCTGCGTACAAATGGTGAAATTCTAAAAAGCAATTTGGGAAAGATTATTAAAAAGACAAAATACAGCAAAAATTTCAAGGGGATTACTTTACAAGTACCATGCCACAAATCCAACGCTTGGTAGATTTTCAAGTTTGTCATTGATATTGGCTTCATGGGAAAAAATGACAAAGTCATAGCAGCTGCAAAACAAAGCTAAAAGCAAAATTTTTAAGTTTACTAAGAACTAGCTAAACTGGAACACACTAATATTGTAAAAGATGCAGAAAGACATTTGACTAACCTTCTTTGATAAGGGATGAGAAGGAGGAATATGGAAACATTTGAAAAAGAGCTCTGTTACAAGTGTCAGGTAATACAATTAATGTAGTTGTTAATAAGCCCAGTGCTTTGCTTAGACCTCACCACATGAGGCACCGGACTAATTTAAATGCAAGACTTTCCCTGAGTTACAGAAGACTCACCCTCATGGGAGTTGGTTTAGATTTCATTTTAATAATAAGGAGGAAGAAACCTCAACGAAAAACTCATTTTCATGAAATACATTCTGATATGTACAGTCAAGCATTGAGGAAAAAGCAAATAAGAAAAAACAGAAATCTTGGAAAAGTATCTTTGCTGCAAATAAACCTGAACTAATGCTGGTTGAACACTGGACCTCTGTCTTCCACTTTTACATAATGTTCCCTGTAGAGTTATGAGCTTCCTAGACACATTGGACATACTGATACTAGTTTCTAAGTATCCTATTCCATCTTTAAACTTGGCTACATAAAATAAATTGAAGAAGTCTAGATTGCTTATGAGCCCCTGATTTGTTCAAACTGGTGATGGGAGTTAGGTCAGACATAACTTCATCAAAGCTGTCACTCCACCATGGAAGACTGGCCGTGCACTGATAATGGGACTCTTCAAGCACATTCATAAGCTGACATACAAGTCAATCAGATTACCATGTAGTCAGTGCACAATTGGCACAAATTGACTGATAAGTCTTAATGTAAGTAAAAACACACATTGGCCTATACTAAGAAAATGGGCACCCTAGAAAACTTTAAATCAGTGATAGGAAGTTAACACTGAAGCAATGATCAGGATACGATGCCATGATGAGCCAGATAATACAAAAATAAATCAGTTGAGGTCAAGACATCTTCATAAACACAGCACAACACACAACATGAAGTTTTAATCAGAAGAGCCCAAGAAGTCGTCCTCGGCATTAGATCCAGCCTGTCTATCAAAAATGAAGCAAAGTTTGCTGGAACAATTCCGCTAAAGCTGAACGTGTAAAAAGCAGCAGCTGCTGGACCGCACAGTAAACTGAGCAACAGTAAATAGGATGGTCAAGAGACATCATTCAGAGACATTAACAAATAAGAGCATGTACACAAACACACACATCCACACACATACTACCGAAACACCACAGCAGCAGACAGACTCAATCTGGAAGACAGATAAATTTATTCCAATAATGTTTCCCTGTGCAAAACTGTTCTGAAAATTCTTGTTGATTATTTTCAGTGTCAATATATAAACTAAACATGAAAATCATTTTAATTATAATTACACCTCATTTTAACACCATATATTCTTAACCCAAACATTATTGACAATTTATTCATTAATAGCTATTTCTCCAAAAATCAAGAACATCCATTTTTTTAAATGTGCCATATCCCGTAAAGATAATTCCAAAAGAACTCCACATTTCTTGGCACAATAACCGCAATATGATGTTAAATACGCAGTTTCCCAAGGTAAATGACTTCTTTAAAGACATAATTCTCATATATATATATTCTAGTATATTTCTTAAACTTTTTATATTACACTATACTCATTTCATAATACAAGACATTTTCACATGCATAGAACCTTCTCGGCCTGACTCTTTGAAGGACTTGTCATTGTTGACTTCTGTATACAACATAAGGGTTTTTTGCTTTGTTTTGTTTTGAGTGAGATTTTTTTTAAAAAAACTTACAACTTTATTCTTTACATAACATCATGTGACTAATCTGGGGCTGAGAATTACAGGAATGCTGGGGGCTGGATCCTTTGCTTAATTTCTAACTCTCTTTGTTCGATTCATCTTCTAAAGACAGATTATGAGTGAGGTTGGACTCTGTAGTCTAAGACCACAAAGTTTCACGCATTTATGGAACAAAAATGTATCGAGTACCTATATTCAAGGGAGCAGGGAAAAAAGATGGGTGGGCGGAGGGATTTAAAGTAGAATAAGACAACAGAAAGACTTTGACCTCATTTCTTAAAATACTCCATCTCAGACATCTTTAACTCTTGCATATAAGCAACAGAATTAAAGACTTTTTGTGTAATAAAGTTTCAAAAAGTGACAGGAGCCCTAATTTTTTAAAACAATGTCTTTTAGACAAAATTATTAGTTGGTGGTCTAAACTGATGTATTTTTGCTTTTCGTAGAGGAGGTTAGAATATTTACTTACTATTTAGTGTGGCTTAGGTTTTATCTGCAAGGAGAAAAAAAAACTCCACGATTTTTTTCCAGCTTTAGAATTCTATGACAAGCATTTTACAACTGCTGCATTTAAATGAAAGAAACACTTAAAAGCTTGTCTTACTCTACAGTTCTGTCTCATCTCTGGCAGACTCCAAAACTGACTGCACCAGGAGGAAAAGCTGAGGGGAGCAAAGGTGTCCAAAACCATGAGCGGCGTTCACGATACAGTGGGTAGCCTTCCAAAATCAACAAAACTTCAGCTCTAAAAATTAAGTTCAGAACGTCAGTTTGCAAGCAAAAAACAGTGTTAGCTCAAAAAAAAAAAAAAAAAAAAAGCTAAATTGAAAAGCTGAAAAAGTAGGAGACATAAAGTTCATGGTTTCATTGTAAGAACCTGTAGACTGGGTGTATTTCAGGTGAAGAAATGCAGAAATCACCTGCAAACTTTCTTGTTTTGTGAAAGCAACATCCAGCAATTCACAGTTAAACTATCAGGGAGGTATTCACAGAATTCTGGAAACACTGTCAGAAACATGTACACAATGAAAAGGATAGGTCTTCACATAAGGCTCAGCATTTATCATAAAAAAAGAATCACTGGTAATGAACAACAGAACATTACCAATTTGAAAACCATTTACTTACAGACTTCATAGACTTACAGAGCTTTCCAAGAATTTACATTTAAAACGTTTCAGAACTCCATAAAATCATCACCTTTTTCTCTTCCTAGCTTCCGTGCCAACCTAAGTACCTTCGCAGTAAAAGACCAGATGGCAAGTGCAGGTATTCCAAAACATCAGATATTAGTTTGTTTATTTGAATTACATTCTTTGCTGGAATAGCCTTGAGTGCAAATAAACAAACTACTAATTAAAATAACCAACAGCAGTACTAATAAAACATCTAAAAAGTAGCTTTTATATAGATAGAGGCTTTTTTAGGTGCTTGCCTCCTAACCACAGTATATGGAACAATGAATGTGCCCTTAAAACTAAATGAGGCATTTTCATTTCTGTTGGAGAAGAACAGGAAGTCAACTTAAGTACGTGGTTAGAGAGAGAACCCTGTTGATACTGAGGCATCATAACTACGTGAGCATAAATCTTACCAATGGAGAATCCAGCATGAGAAACAGCAAAGCCATACACCAATACACACAGTTATATGTTGAGAATTTACTACGTTTAATCTACAGCAATGGTTCCCAGACTTTGAGATTCTAATAAATGGAAAATTTAAAACAAAACACCTGTATGCCCTGTGTAAAATTGCCAAAATTTTGCCAGATAAGAAAATTAAAAAAAAATTAAGAACCTCCATCTACTATCATTGTTTCACAAGAACAAAACAAAATGGTAAGCAAGAAATAATTTCAGAATTAATTTAGCTTTAGGAAGCAATCGCTACATGTCTTCTGGCAGTTTCTCATTTTACTCCAGACGAGTATAAAATGTTCATTAAAAATCATGCTGGTTCAAAGATCAATATTAAACAACTAATCTAAAGGTTCCCACTGTCTTAAATCAGTAGGATTATAACAGTTCAATACCACACATTTGGTTATAAAATAGGCTAAATTTTATAATGTGTGTCTTCAAACAGAGCCTTAAATGCAGGTAACTCTGTAGCTCTCCATCCTCAATGGCGGCCAATATAATCTCCCTAAAGCAACATCATCACTCTTCTCAATAGTGACAGGTCTCTGCCACTTAAAAAGACCCGACTTGTCCAAAAGTCCCATCCTTAATCCTCCTTATTAATTTCCCCCCAAAACAGGCCAAACTTTCAGAGCTTGCTGGGAAGGTGGTGTCTCCAAGACAGAAACTCACCACACCGAGCCCCACGTTCAACTCAAGAGTCCCCATCACCCCTCCCTTTCTCCGCTGTGTTCTAAAACTTCAAATTTTCATACTGCTTTCCTTCCTCACTGATGGCCTTCATTTTCATTTTAATCTGATTTCCCCTGAGTAAAAATCATAGCTGAGGAAGAGACATGAAGGGATAGAGCAGAATTTGATTTTGCCTGACTCACTCTACTACAAAAAGAAAAAAAGAACAATGCGAGATTATTTATCAGTCACATAAATGTACGAAATGTCTTTGGGAGAAGGGGTTATATGGGAAACTAAAACTCTAAAAAATAAAGTTTCTTTAAAAAAAAATCTAGGGGAAACAGATTAACCACGAGTTTGTCAGTTCCATGAGGGAAGGGACCATGTCTGTCTTCCTCATCACTGTACATCCAACACCTGGGAAATATCTTGCCAAAATGAGTGCTTCGGAAATTTTGATAAATGAGTAAACTTAGACTATGAGAAACCCATCAATGTTTTCTGGGAATTACCAAGTTATTTAACAAACTACTGGTTTTGATACACTTAAAAATATGCTGGTAAGCCAACAGAGAAACGATAAGAATGGCCTAACATCACCAAACCGCTGTTTAAGAGAACCGGCATTGACGCTTCATGACCTGTTCCCTGAGGGTCCTCGGTGTCTCTGGAAGGCAACATCCACATTTACTTGTTTTTATTAAGCCAATTTTTAAAAATCAATGGCCAACGATTACATGATATATAATTTAAGATAGGTACTAAAGTCAAAACAACTAACAAAGAGGCAGCATTACAGAAAAAGCAAAGGCAAAGTGAAACAGTTTAAGTAACGGATGTCACCAACGGTCCCTTTAACCCTGAGAGAAAACAGACACTGCAGATCCCACCGCAGGCACTATCTGCTCACAGATAGAAGTGACTGAACGGTCTACAAGACAGTCATGATCTTAGAAGCTCTACAGTGCAGGCACGACCAACAGCGGGCAGATGAAAACCTGTACGTCCAGGACTGCTCTAGGATTTGTCGCTGAAACAAATACAATAGACTCTCTTTCGACATTTATGGCATTGATCAGGAGTCAATAGTTCCCAACTATTGCCAACACTTTTTTTAAAAGTCTTGAATCTGGTAAATATCTACAGAAGATCAAGTATGGTTTTTAAATAATCTGCCACAATGCTAATTTAATTTATATATACACATGAGGTGGATTAGTCATTCCCTATCAATATCAGGCAATATCTGATAATATTAATAAATAAATTCATCTAAATAATTATAAAATTAGAATTTTAAAATATTATACAAGTATTTAAATCAGAGCTACCAGAGAAAGACTCAACAGTTTTAGTCAAAAGTTCTCATTTTTCTGCCCCAGCACAGGAGAGTTATGATACATTCCCAGTGGTAACTATGGGTCACTTATAAATGACTTGAGAGAGTGGGGCTAGATATGCAGTACGAAAAATCTTGCCAGAAATTCTGATTATCTACTCCACCCTTGCCTCTTGCTTCCACGAGGCAGAGAATAATTGGTTTGTGAGGAAATATATATACGTGTGTGTGTGCATATATATATATATATATACACACACACATGCATCTTACTAAACATCTGTCTCATAAGATCAATTAGCTATTCCAAAAATATTAAGTTTATTGGTCAAATTATTAAGTTTATTGGTCAAAGATTTTACATATATTATTACCATTCCTCAACCAACCTTAAGGATGGGTATCATTCGCATTTGACAAATGAAGAAACTGAAATGCGGAAAACTCAAATGTCCTTCCCAAGAGTCCTCAGCTAATAAATGGCAGGGGTGAGATTTGAGCCCAGGGCAACCCCCCCGGGCTAAGCTTTACCCGCTCTACAGGCAGCTTCATAAATAAAAGGCCTTGAGGACACCTCTGCTCTTGTATCTACTTACTTCAGTGTGAATCCATAGCCACTGCTCATTCTGGAACCCACCAGATTTTAGTTCTTTTTCTCTATTCTAATTTGCAGATGGATTTCTGAAGATATGAAATTTACTGAAAAAAATTGTTTCTGCGCTGCTGATAAACTATTGTGAGAATTTGATCCAGCAAAGTCTGGAGCATCAAAGACATGCCACAAGATTTCAGTGGTCAATCTGCATTTGTATTTTTGGATCGTATCAATGATATGTGAAGGTCAAATGACATCAGAGAATACTGTACAAAGAAAGCCTGAAACAGGTAAAAGTAAAAACTATCTTCTAGCTCGAGGCAGCACTGGCGTGCAAACCTGAAACACACATGACACAGCAGATGGCCTCACACATTAGAAACACACATATTGCACAGATCCCATATTCATGTGGTTCATCAATAATAATTAAATATAATACATAACAAAACATTTCCATTGAATGTTTTTATTTTTTGGTATTATATATTGGGGTACACTTTTAAAGTGATTGGCCCACAACATAATGGATTGGTAGTTAAAAAGAAATTCATTGTTAAAAAGGAAATTAATGGTAATCATGCTTAACATAAAAAAAATCAAATCGAACAGACAAGTGAAATATAAAATAAATGAAAATATCTTTCAACCATTAAAATCAACACTGGAGGCCGGGCACGGTGGCTCACGCCTGTAATCCTAGCACTCTGGGAGGCTGAGGCGGGAGGATTGCCTGAGCTCAGGAGTTCAAGACCAGCCTGAGCAAGAGCGAGACCCAGTCTCTACTATAAATAGAAAGAAATTACCCAAACAACTAAAAATAGAAAAAAAAAATTAGCCGGGCACGGTGGCACATGCTTGTAGTCCCAGCTACCCGGGAGGCTGAGGCAGGAGGATCGCTTGAGCCCAGGAGTTGGAGGTTGCTGTGAGCTAGGATGATGCCACGGCACTCTAGCCTGGGCAATAGAGTGAGACTCTGTCTCAAAAAAAAAAAAAAAAAAAAAAAAGAAAAGAAAAAGAAAATCAACATTGGGGATCTAAACATTTTTTTTAAATATTATTTTAAATTTTTTAATTGTTTTGGTTTTAGAGTTTTGCCAGTATTTATTTTGTAAATTTGTTTTAGTTTTATAGGAAGTTTGCATCTACTTTATTTTGTACATAATTAAATAAAATCAATAAGAATTATTTAATCAACATTAGGATTTTTTTTTTTTTTTGAGACAAGAGTCTCACTGTGTTGCCCCGGCTAGAGTGCCGTGGCATCAGCCTAGCTCACAGCAGCCTCCAACTCCTGGGCTCAAGTGATCCTCCTGCCTCAGCCTCCTGGGTAGCTGGGACGACAGGCATGCGCCACCGTTCCCGGCTAACTTTTTATATAAATTTTTAGTTGTCTAGTTAATTTCTTCCTATTTTTAGTGGAGATGGGGTCTCGCTCTTCCTCAGGCTGGTCTCAAACTCTGCAGCTCAAGTGATCCTCCCTCTCGCCTCGGCCTCCCAGAGTGCTAGGATTACAGGTGTGAGCCACGACGCCCAGCCAACATCAGGATTTTCTAAGAATTTTTCCTTTTGAAAAAGTCACGTATTATTTAAGTTCCAGTTTTTAGCAAAGTATAGGGCATTATCATCTCAGTTAAGACATTAAGTTCACTAATATGGCATTATAACTAATCAAACAAGTAGCTATTTCCTTGGTCATACACATCTTCACAAATCTGGGCTGAGAATGGGGTTGGGATTGTAGGAAAAGAATTGTAGTTTCAAATATAAGATTCACATTCTCTAAAATCAAAAAAGTTAAAAGAATCTTGTAAATGCTACCCTAATCCATAGCAACCAAGACCACTACCCTAAGAAAACTCTATAAATGCAATACAACCAAGCTTGATCTTCTATTTTATAGGCCCCAGATGGAATATCTTAAAAGTCTATGCATTTGCAGAATTGTGATACAATGTTTGCTCTTGCACGCATGTTCCATACAGCTGCCAAAATTACTCTATTTGCCTGCAAACCTGGAGGCCAGTGATAAAAATTCAATAATTAGGCCAATCTGTAGGGTAGAAGAAAAGCACGAGATTATCGACACTTACCTAAAAAATATTTTTTAAAAATACTTTAAGACAAGCGTCTCCTTCCTGAGGCATTATTACCGTCACTGCTGAACAAAAAGGGAATGCCCAGCTGAAGAAAGGGATGATGGCCCCCGACTGGGCACGTTCTGATTCCACATCCTCCAGTGTCTGGGATGCCCTGTGTTACTAGTTGAGGATGACTCATCCAGTATTTATCCTAGTCAACCAGAAACCAAACAGGAGGTGGCTGGGTGGGGCTGACAGCATGCATGCTGGTCTTTCTCAGTCAAGTACCTGCCTCTGACACCTCACTTCCCTCTTTTTCTCTTTTTGAAACACTCTGGGGATAGCCCGTTATCGGCGGTCTTTCATGCTGCCCGTCCCAGTCAGGTGTTTTTTTGCTCTGACCATATGTAAGTCCAAAAGAAAAGTAGGAAACTTGAAAGAACAGACACACTATCGTGCTCAGTATTTAAGTATACAGATGCAAAGTCTAGAAAGCACTGGGATTTCCCATAGAGGACAACACTTGCACTTTTAGGGGGGAAGTTATTAACAGAAAAGTTAGCAAACAATTCCAACAATAGTTATCCCTTGCTTTTAAGCACATGTCAATAAGGCTAGGTATCAAGTTCATCTCTTATAAAATAAATTTTACTTTCCTGATATTAAATTAAAGTATGTTTATATTTAGTTGGCAGAGATGGAAAAGGGGAAGGGAGAGTAGCAAAACTGAAAATTGGGGGCAAGAAAGTCAAGATGACGTTCAGCTGTTTGAGGGTTTGGGAATTTATCCGAAACTTCACCACTAGATATCACAGCACTCGCCCGGCTGCTCTTTGCTAGAGGCCACGACCTAACCAGCCCAAGAACAAAAACATATCATTTATTCTAGTTTTTCCCACATTAATAGCTCCCCAAATTATAATTCTACTCATTTTGTCTTGGCAGCCTCTAACTAAGCTACATGACAATAATATCAATACCACATTTTTCCAGTAAGCACCCCATCTCAAACACAATAACAATAGGAATGGCAACATCAACTGCCCACAGTCGGTAAGTACCTCGCAAGTGCCATCACCAGCCCAAGGATTTAGTCCTCTTTGCCTGTGGGTACTAAACGCAATGCTGGGACAGCCCTAGGAGCCACCGTTCAATCACAGAGATGAGGAAACGAAAGCTCAGAGAGGTTGCGTCCATTGCTAGAATACAGTGGAGACTGGCTTTGACCTCAGGCACTCTGACTCCAGAGCCGATCCACGTCTAAACCACTATGATAGACTGCCCGAAAATTCCCACGGTAAAGCTTTCATTTATATAACACTAATTCACTCTACATTCAATCATTTAATTAATCTAGAAATTCTACATACTAAATTTAATTAAAATCAGGGTGGGGATGTCTTCCAGTCCTATATCCATTTCCTGTAAGCATAAAAAATAAGAAATGTTCCCTAGTTGGACTCAGCACTGTGTAGACTGATGATTTACAGTAGTGCCAAGAACAGTGGCACACCACCGTCACACACGGTGTCGATCTGTCGGTAATGAGAATGAGATAAGGAACAACTAATCTCAGTGGCCCAGATATGCTATCACCATTGTTCAAATCATTTTCTTTCAGTTAGAAAGTAAGGGGTTGAAAACATCTTAAATTAAAGCCAAAGACATCCCATATAATTCAATTACATTAGAGAATAAAGAGAAAATTTTCTTATAGGTTGAAAATTCCACTAGACTATAAAGAATGCATAGTTTCAAAGAAATCCATGTTAATAACAATGTTAAGATGGGAAGCAGGCTCTGTAAATTTTCAACAATTTAATTACTTAAAAGTCAGGTTAACCTGCAGACCTAAAAATATTGTTATTTTTAAGCCATTTAATTAAAACCTAAATATAACATACAAATTAATGCATATTACTCACTAAAGATAAAATCATACTACAGACTTGGTAGATAGACTACTTGGCAATTAGAGATCTGAACAAATATTAATTCTTGTTCAGTTTTTCTCTTTCAAATTAAAAAAAAAAAAACTTACAGACGAGCCTCGTCAATCATTAAGAGGGCCTGGTTCTGATATTATATGAGTTCTGTCAACCTTAATCAAATTGCCTGCCAGATGGTAGATAAGTAACGACTTGCTTAGGTTAAGCAAGGCCAGAGTTTTCCTTCTGTAGTATATACATCTCCAGAGTGAAAATAAACAGCCTCACACCTCTCGCTGGGAGCCCTACTCTGCTGCTGTTACAAGTAAGTCTTCGCTCCAAAATAGAAGGAGGGGCACACTTCAGCTTTAAGAATATCTATTTTTCTTTCCTTCTCAATATGGTCATTAAAATCATTTTTAAACTATTCCATTAAACAGTTAATAACTGTTTTAATCTATGTCAAAATACCACAAACTAGTTATCATTAAATGCTTCAGCATTAACATTAGTTTTAGCTAGCATTATACAGTGATATAAAACAAAACAGAAATAGCTAACAATTCACAAAAGCAACGCTAAAAGAATCACTTAAAACTTCAAAGCTTTAATTCATATTCTAACATATCCAAGAAATGAAAAACCTAATTTTATTTGAATACCATCTGCCATGTTTTAGATACAGGGGCACCTTGGAACAATTGTTAAAATAAGAGAAAGAGCCTATCAATTTAGATTTTATATTCATTCCACAACCAAAGGCACAAACGTAAAATGAGCTTTATTTCTCAAATGTACTCTTTGCTAATTTCTTTACATATAATTGGAAAGGACTTTCAAACTTCATAATTACCTGGGATATACTGTTAAGGAATTTCTAAGTATGTAAGTATTCTATCTGCTGTAAAAGAAAGATGTCAAAAAGCAAGGATATCAGTGACTAGGGAAAAATGAAATGACTTCCTTGGAGGAAAAAGTTTAAAAATATAAGATACCAGGCAGTCAATTTTATCTTAGGCAAAATACACTTCAATATTTTCCATTAGGTCAATAGAACCTAGAATGCAGAGTTTGTGGTTTAGAAATGTCAGGGACAAAAACAGAACAGAACAAAAAAACCCTCAGAATTTAACTATTTTAATCTATTCCTAAGCACATACAACTGTGTAATTATAACCTAAAATAAACCTAAAAAGAAAGATTAAAGTTTCAAACAACATCCTTTTCCAACATTTGACAGAGAGATTTTAAAGGACACCCAACTTTGAATATGATTGAAACTTTTATATCTGATACCAATGTCCAATCATTTATTGTTTTCACGATTTCCACTCTGATGAAAATTTTACAATCTCATACATTTCTTATAAATAGCAAAAAAAAAAAAAAACCTGTAAAATATTCTGCAAAATACAAAGGGCTCTATAAAAGTTATTTGAGAAATGATCACTATTAGAATCAGAGGGAAGGAGAAAATTATTCTGTATACAGAGCAAAAAGAACCACAAAATAAGAACTGTAATTGTTGAAACAGTAACCTCCCAGCAGGAGCACCGCGGACAGGCTGAGCTGTGGCCCCTCCAGTGCCCGTCTGTGTATGGGATGCCCAGACGCAGCCAGGACTCTTCTTTTCCAGCCCCCCCAAGGCACCATTCTTACAAGTCTGCAGGGCACCCAAACAAGGGCCGCAGTCGGTGGGCAAAGCAATACGTCACACCTTTGTCACCGTATTATTTATTGTTAATTGCCTGAGTACACATGCAGCATACATCACTCTAGGTGAATCGGAAACAAAAGAGGCTAGTATTTCTCAGTGAATTAGAGAGAACAACCCTTACAAGCAAATGGGGACTTTGCCTACTAAACGTCAAAGAAATTTTTTCCAGAAAACTCACATTTCAACACAAAGAGAAAAAGAATTCTTAATTGCACAAATGAAAAACTCAAAACTCATTTTCTCACTCTTGGTTGCAGAAGGCCTGTAGCATCTGAGATGTGCCTCTCGATTTGACTCCATGGCCAAGTGACATCCATAATCACAAATAACTAAGTGTCCTGTATATACACACACACAACTAGCTAAGAAAACATGAATCTGACTTATAGCCTCTGCTCTACAGGGGAGATTATCTGGAGAAATTATCTTTTCCCTAATAATCTACCTATCTGGGAGAGAAATCTCAAAATAACAAGTAAATCACTGACAGTGTTTCTTTAAAACAATTTTTGATATTATTTTTTTGGGGGGATGCATTAGCCTGGATTTACCAAGGTTCATAGTGAGAAACCCACTTTGGCAGTTAGCCTGCAGGGCTCCTATTAACATTGGAAAGATGCATGCAGTCAAATCCCTGAGCTAAAATTTATCTGATGCCATAAAACACTGATATCAAATCTCTGCACAAACTGCATTACATAATTAAAAACACCACTGTGGCTGCTGTCATAGTAACAAATGTAAAATTATTCTAAGACCTAACCACTATGACAATAGCTCTTTTAAAATGCATCCTCAAACACAAAAGAAATAACAAATAATGACAATTGTGTTTTCTAGCTAATAGGAGACCACAGTTAGCAACCAGTCTTACAATGACTCAAAATTGACTTTCATTAGCCACGGGATTAAAGAAAAAAAAAAAACCCACTTTAGCTCTAAAATGTATGAGCAAAATTATATAAAACACCTATATAAGTCTACAGTCAAAACATGACTATTGCAATTTCTTTTCAGAGAGAAATCCAACTAAAATACAATCTAATTTAAAACATGGTGACTAGAGCTTGGAATTAGGAACTCAGAGTAAAAGTTTGATCTGTTTATTTTTGCTATAACCTCAAAAAGAATTCATGCTATAAAAAAGAAAGTATGCTTAATTTTCAATAAATAGAAATCAAACTACTAATTTAGAGATCAGAACAATTCTAATCAGATTATAATAGGACTTGAAACTATGTTAAGTCGTGGTATATACAGCCGGCACTGCATGTTCTTCTGCAGATTCAACCAAATGCAAATCAAAAATATTCAGGAAAAAAAAATACAAAATTACAAAACAATAAAAAAATAAAAAATTTAAAATACAGTATAATGATGATTTACATAGCGCTTACATTGTATTAGGTATTACAGGCAATCTAGAGATGATTTAAAGTGTACAGGAGGATGTGCACAGTTTATATGCAAATACTACAGAACCTCACTATAATTCTTATTACTGTAGGAGAAAACTTGCCATAAAAAGTTAGTCGGGCATGGTGGCACATGCCGACAGTAGTGATCGGTGATCTGATGTTATTTTGCTGATGTTTGTATACAGAGGATAAATAACACCTTTCCTACCAAACTGCACTATCACAACAGTTACACTCAGACATTCACCCTTACGAGATCATCTTATAAGCCAATCGTCAAATGTTTTCAATATACTGCAAGCTATGTAATACCAAGCCAAATTATGAGGTTTAGCCCCATTTCGTAAGCAAGGATTCCTCATACCCACTCTCATCCTCTCAGTGGCCGGCACGAGAGGAACAGTTTGAATTACCGAAACCAAGGTGAGTGATACACGTATGTCCATCCCCACTGAAACGACGTTCTCTCTCTAATTCTTATTATCTGTTATTCAGTGTGTTGTTTTGTTATACACCCTCCCTGAGGCCAAAACCATGAAAAGGCCAAGTTAAATGGGCAAGGAAAATGTCTCCGCTCCAGCTTGTGATGCTATTTTTCTTTTTATTGGAATAAAAGAGACTGCCAAATTCTGATGTCACTACAGTAGTTTCGTGGCCTGATAAAAGTAGTATTTTATCCATTAAACATTCGTCCCTCTTCCCAATTTTCCTTCAGCCAGGCAGTGTGCACGATTACTCACTGAACAGATATCAAATTATAGTAAAATAAAGAATACTAATTACTTTTATTCTGATACCATAAAAATCTAGTAATCATCATAAATTTGCATGGCAAGAGACAGAAGCCAGAACGTACTTTTTAGTCCCTATACACCCAGGAGAAGCCCTGCAATACTGAATATTTTAAACACAAACAGACAAAACACGACACTAGTTCTCTAGGCACCGAATGATGTTGCACAGAATACATACACTTTAATAAAATTGTTAAAATACTCAAAATATTTGGCAAGTATTCTAGTAATATAATAATATGATAATAGATGTCTTAGTATATCCAACATTTTACTATTTCTTCCTTCATCTAAAGATTTCTTTAATCTTTTTTTTTTTTTTTTTTTTTGAGACAGAGTCTCACTCTTTTTCCCGGGCTAGAGTGAGTGCCGTGGCGTCAGCCTAGCTCACAGCAACCTCAAACTCCTGGGCTCAAGCGATCCTCCTGCCTCAGCCTCCCGAGTAGCTGGGACTACAGGCATGCGCCACCATGCCCGGCTAATTTTTTCTAT
>CAUYSK010085442.1:0-32181 GCA_963575035.1 Avahi laniger | reverse complement strand
TTTTGCTGTTCTTCATGCCAATGCTGTTCTGCTCTTTTTATTTGTGGAAGAAATGGAGTAAAAATCATGGAATAGTTAAATCCAAGTTCTTTTTTTTCTTTTCTTTTTACTCGAGACAGAGTATCACTCTGTCTCCCTGGGTAGAGTGCAGTGGCAACATCGTAGCTCACTGCAACCTCCAATTCCAGGACTCAAGTGATCCTCTTGCCTCAGCCTCCCCAGTAGCTGGGACTACAGGAACATGCCACCACACCTGGCTAATTTTTCCATTTTTAGTAGAGATGAGGTCTTGCTCTTGCTCAGGCTGATCTTGAACTCCTGAGCTCAAGTGACCCTCCTGCCTCGGCCTCTCAAAGTGCTGGGATTACAGGCGTGAGCCACCGCACCCAACCCTTTGCAACTGTAAACACATGAATTGATCTTATTTCTTTTTCCATGTTATTACCCGGAAAAGAAGACTTAGGATGCTTCATTTAAGGATAGTATGATATTCTACATCAGGATGAGGAAAACTTTTTTTTGAAGGGCCCAGAGAGTAAAGGTTTTAGGCTTTACAGATTATATGGTCTCTCTTGTAACTACTCAATTCTGCTGCTGTAGCAGGAAAGCAGCTGGAGACAACATGGAAATGAACAGGCACGTCTCTGTGCTAATAAAACTTTATTTACAAAAACAGGTGATGGGCTGATACTTGTTCTAAGGCAGCGGTCCCCAGCCTTTTTGGCACCAGGGACTGTTTTCATGGAAGACAATTTTTCCAGGGACCGGGGAGTGGGAAGGGAATGTTTTTGGGATGATTCAAGTGCATTACATTTATTGTGCACTTTATTTCTATTATTGTTACCTTGTAATATATAAGCAAATAATTATACAACTCTCCATAGGTTGGGGACAGGAGTCTGAGGCATGACTGTTCTTTAGTATTTACTTACCTCCTCCTCTGCTGATGGACACTTGGCATGCTTTTCTTTCCTTTTTCTCTTTCAAGTGATGCTACTGCAGATACGAACAAAGATCCTAGGGATGTCAGAGGTATAAGGAGGGAGGAGTTTGCATCCCTGAGTCAGCGTCCATCCACCAGGGGCACTTGTTTGACAGGTGTGGAGACTGAGGGCTGGACGGAGGCTGTCACACACGGGAGCAATCGAGATCGAAAATGCTGGGGTTCATCTGATGCAAGAGCTAGTATTATCCTAACCTAGTGGTTCTCAACTGGGGGTGATTTTGCCTCCCAGGGGGCACTTGGCAATGGTGGTGGAGGGGAACTGCTGCTGGTACCCGGTGGGTAGAGGTGAGAGATACCGTTCTGTCTTCCGATGCACAGGATGGCTTCTATACAAAGAGTTATGCAGCCCCAAGCATCGGCAATGCTGAGATTGAGCAATCGTACTCTAAATGAATGAACTCTTTGGGGTCCTTCCTTCCTCCCTCCCTTCCTTCCTTCCTCTCTTTCTTTCTTTCTTTGTTTCTTTCTTTCTTTCTCTTTTCTTTCTTCTGTGCTAGTGAGAGCACTTACATCTCTGGGCCAAGGAGAGGGAAGTACCTTTCCATTTAGGGCAGGGCGGGCCGGGTGATGATCCAACCCTTCTCTACCCAGAATAGAGCCAGCTTATCAGTGACTGTTTGTTTTGGCCTCGCCTCCCAGGCGGATAGAGGATGTGACTTCAATACTGACCTTCAGGTCCTCTTGGGTTTGGAACATGTGTCGAGGTCTCAGACAGACCCAAGAGCTGTGAAGCCAGGGCTGGGTTTTAGAAGCCTCGCTGGCTGTCAATAATCTGGTGGTGACGGTGGAAGATGATGACTTTATTACTGGGGCTGTTTGCGATGGTTCATTTTTTCATTGCAATGTGCAGAAGGCTCCTTTTTTTTTTTTTTTCTTTCCTGTGGATGGTCTCGAGAAATAATACCTGGCCAGTATTTCCTGAGCTTTTGCTATAATGCATGCCAGGTTCTGTGTTAAGTGCATTGCCTCTATGAACACATATAATCCTCATGACAGATTTGGGAGTTTGGATGCTAGTCTTTACAGTGGCTCCTGAGGCTATGTGATGTCTAAGCATTTCCCCTTAACCTGTCTCCACTTACCTTCTCTCACTAACCCATTCTCCTTCAGCTACACCAACCTCCCTGGTTCCGCCAATACACCAGGTACCTCCCTGCCCCAGGGCCTTTGCACCAGCTGTTCCCTCTTCCTGGAATGCTTTTCCCCCAGCTACCCTCAGGATTCCCTCTCTCCCCACCCTCAGATCTCTGCTCAAATGTTGCCACATTAGAGAACGCTTCCCAGATGTCCCTATTTAAATTTGCACCACTTGGCCAGGCACGGTGGCTCACACCTGGAATCCTAGCACTCTAGGAGGCCAAGGCAGAGGCATCGCTTGAGATCAGGAGTTCAAGACCAGCCTGAGCAAGAGCGAAGCCCCATCTCTACTAAAAATAGAAAAAAATTAGCCAGGCAGATAAAATTAGGAAAAAATAAATTAGCCAGGCATAGTGGTGCGCACTTATAGCCCCAGCAACTTGGAAGGCTGAGGCAGGAGGATGGCTTGAGAAGCCCAGAAATTGGAGGTTGCTGTGAGCTAGGCTGACACCACAGCACTCTAGCCCGGGCAACAGAGGGAGACTCTGTCTCAAAATAAATAAATAAATAAATAAATAAAATCGCACCACCGGCAACCTCTGTCTCCATTTTATTTTTCTCCACAGTGTACATCCCAGTCTGACGGACTTTGCATGTTAGCTCTTTATTTTGTTTATTGCGTTTCTTCCTTCAAAGCTGGATGACAAAAGGGAGTTTTTAAAAAAAATATATATCGACAAATAAAAATTGTGTATATTGATGGTGTGCAATGTGATATTTTGAAACATGTATAGCGGGATGGCTAAATCAAGCTAATTGACAATATGCGTGACCTCATATTCTTATTTTTTTGATGGTGAGAACATTGCAAATCTACTCTCTTGGCAATTTGCAAGGATACGTTACATTGCTATTAACTATGGTCACCAGGTTGTACAATAGATCTCTTAAAGTCATTCCTCCTGTCTAACTGAAATTTTAGAGTCTTGGACCAACATCTTCTCAATTCTCCAATCCCCCAGCCTCTGGGACCCACCATTGTAATCTCTGCTTCTATGAGTTGGACATTTTTAGGTGCCACGTGTGAGTGAGATAATTTTGCATTTGTCTTTCCATGCCTGGATAATTTCACTTCACATAATGTCCTCCACGTCCAAAAGGGCAGGATTTCATTTTTTTATAAGGCTAAATAGTATTCCATCGTGCATGTGGACCACATTTCTTTTTTTTTTTTTTTTTTTTTTGAGACAGAGTCTCACTCTGTTGCCCTGGCTAGAGTGAGTGCCGTGGCGTCAGCCTAGCTCACAGCAACTTCACACTCCTGGGCTCAAGCGATCCTCCTGCCTCAGCCTCCCGAGTAGCTGGGACTACAGGCATGTGCCACCATGCCTGGCTAATTATTTTCTATATATTTTTAGCTGTCCAATTAATTTCTTTCTAATTTTAGTAGAGACGGGGTCTCACTCTTGTTCAGGCTGGTCTCGAACTCCTGAGCTCAAACAATCCACACACCTCGGCCTCCCAGAGTGCTAGGATTACAGGCGTGAGCCACAGCGCCCGGTCTGGACCACACTTCTTTATCCACCCACCTGGTGATGGGCACTTAGGTTGGTTCTATATCCTGGCCACTGTGAATAATGCCGTCATGAATATAGAGGTGCAGATATCTCTTTGACACACTGATTCCACTTCCTTTGGATACATACCCCACAGAGGGACTGCTGGGTCGTACAATATAGTTCTAGCATTATTTTTCTGAGACACCTCCATACTGTGTTTCATGTGGCTATATTGAGAAAAGGGAAGTTTTAACGGCTTTGCTCACCTCTAGACGCCCAGTCCCAGCACACAGTAGGTGCTCAATGTTTGCAGAAGGAATGTGCAAGGTAGGTGCCATTTTAAAGATGAGGGAAGGGAGGGCTAAAGAAGTGAAGTGCCTTGCTCGGGATCACACTCAAAATAAGAGGCACAGCATTCTTGGAAGTGGCGTTGCTGGTGTCTACCCAAGGCCATCGCCCGGCTCTGGGGGCTCACGGCTGCCCTTGGGCTCTGGAGTGGCTCTCTCATAGGTGAGCCAGCATGTCTGGAGGTCCCCCTGCCACCTGCCTCATCACTGCCCCTAGATAATGACTGTCCAAATCCCACCTCCTTTCCGTGGAGGTGCGACAAAGCCTGAGCTGTAACGTACGCTCCAGAGCCGCCGGGGAGGTCGGGCTGAGGCCAAGCTGGGACTTCACTCAGAATCACTCTCTTGTGTCTTTTTCTCCTTCCCTATCCTGCCTCCTCCATTCTCTCCCCGGCTTCTCCTGGGAGCTCCTCGTTAATAAACCCTTGCATCCAAATCCTTGGCTTGGGACCTTCTTTTGGGAGGAACCAATCTATGATACCACTGAATTCAGAGCAGGGTATGCAGTAGGTGATCGATGAATGCAGGTGTTGCTGATTCAGGGGCAAAGCCAAATTCTCCCTCCACGGGAGCCTCCCGTGGCTCAGGGATGCCTCCATCTCCCTTTGAATGCCCTCGGACGGGGTCCCTCTTCCTCTGTCCCACAAGGAGAACATTTCTGCAGAATCAACTGTGGATTTTAAACCAGAGCACGGTTTCTAGAAGTCAATTCTTGCTCACCCTTTGTTTCCTTCCCTGTGTCCCTCGAAGGGAGTTTATCAGGTTTCCAGCTGATGATTGCCATTCAAAGAGGTAAAAAGTGCCACCCAGGCTTGAGAGATTTCCGTACAAATCTAGACTTTCCATCACACACTTACCAGCCCCTGGAGCAGCTACCACAGAGTGTCTGGAACCTGCCCACGTAGGTGCGTTACGAACAGCCGGGGAAACACCTTTGTCTTGCGTGTGTCTGGCCCTTTAAAGATCGGTTGCATCCTAATTTGGAGAGGTCTATTGGCTGGATGGAATTTGAAATGCCCGGCTTTTCGCCACAAATTCGTGACCCTTCATCGTGTCCCGTGAAAGGTCTGGCATGGAATTAAAAATCTCTAACCTTGTCGTGGTCGGGATGTTTATTGCTTTGATTCTAGTGCAGCTACTTTGTAATTAGACACAGATGTCCTCAACGCTGCAGGTTTTTACATCAGATATTGTGGGCAGCTTTTACGGAATTACAACCGCTTGGCTGAGAGCTGCAAAATGGTAAATTCCTACCCACCAGCTCCAGGAGGGAACAGCAAGTGGCATCAGAGTTCTGGGCTGTCCCACACTGGCCTGAACGATTGTGTCCTTAAACTCCCGAATGCCTGGTATGAAAACATTGGTTAAAGAAAACAAAATCAAACTTGAAAAAGCGCTCTATATAGGCTAACTCTTTTGTTTTCCCTCCAAAATTTATACGTTAAAACCTAATCCCCAAGGCGATGACATTTTGGAGATGAGGACTTTGGGAGGTGACAGGTGGCGGCGGAGCCCTTGTGAATGGAATTCGTGTTCTTAGAAAAACAGACCCCAAGATCTCCCTCACCTCGCTCCTTCCGAGTCGTGAGGATGCAGCAAAAACACAGCAGTTTATGACCCAGGAAGTGGGCTCACCAGACTCCTGAATTTACTGGCATCTTGAGCTTGGACTTCCCCGTCTCCAAACCGTGAGAAATAAATTTGCGTGGTTTATAAACCACCCAGTCTGTGTTATTTTGTTAGAGCGGCCCCAATGAACTAAGACAGAAAGCAAGGTGTGATCCTTGATTCCACACCTTACCTAACGCTGATCAGATGAAGTCCATGGGCAAGTTTACTTTGTCCACACTATTCATCCATTCAACTGAGTTGTATCAAACTCTTATTATGTGCCAGGCATCAGGAGGACAGCTATGAATTAAACAAATTAAATTAAACAAATACTCGCTCTCACGAATCTCACATCTTAGTGGTGGAGGAGACAAAAAAAAGAAACAAATAGACATTCTTCAGAGTAATAAATACCATGAGAAAATAAAACAATGTAACGTAGTAGAGATTGACCAGGGTGCTGGGTATGGTAGGCAGAATGACGGTCCCCCCAAAATCTCTGGAGTCTGTGAATATGTCACCTTATACGGCAAAAGGCAGTTTGCAGATGGGATCGAGTTAAGGACTTGAGAGGGGAGGTCATCCTAGATCATCTATGTGGCCTAATGTCACTACAGGGTCTTCCCACAAGGGGGCAGGAAGGTCGGAGGCAGAGAGACCGGAAGACGCTGCGCTGCTGGCTCTGAGGGTGGGGGAAGGGCCCCCAAGCCGAGGGATGTGGTGGCCTCTAGATGCTGGAAAAGGCGGCAGACACCCGGGTTGTCCTCTGGAACCCCCAGGAGGGACCAGCTCTGCCACACCTTGATTTTGGACCCATGTTGAACTTCTAGTGGCTCCCTGTTGTTTTCGGGTTAAAATTAAAAAAAAAAAAAGCAAACCTTAACATGGCATATTAGAAGTCCTGCACCTTCTAGAGTTGACTCTTGAACCATGCAGGGATTATGGGTACCGACCCCCACACAGTTAGAAACCTGTATATAACAATTTAATTTAATTTATTTATTTGTTTTGAGTCAGAGTCTTGCTCTGTCGCCCTGGGTAGCGTGGCATCATTGCAGCTCACAGCAACCTCAAACTTCTGGGCTCGAGCGATCCTCCTGCCTCAGCTTCCTGGGTAGCTGGGACTACAGGTGCTTGCTTGCCAGGAAGCCCAGGTAATTTTTTCTGATTTTAGTAGAGACGAGTCTTGCTCTTGCTCAGGCTGGTCTTGAACTCCTGAACTCAAGCGATCCTCCCACTTCAGCCCCCCAGAGTGCTAGGATTACAGACATGAGCCACTGCACCCAGCCTTTTATTTAATTTTTTTTTCTATTTTTGCAGCTGTTGGAATGGGATGGGTATAACTTTTGACTCCCCCAAAACTTAACTACTAATAGCCTACCGTCCACTGGAATCCTCACCAAGAACGTAAGCAACCAATGAACACACGTTTTGTATGTTGTGTGTATTATATACTGTATTCTTAACAGTAAAGTCAGCTAGAGAAAAGAAAATGTGTTATTAAGAAAATCATAAGGAAGAGAAAATACATTCACAGTCCTGCATTCATCAATATCACAAGTTTACATCGCCTGTTTACAAAATGAATCGGAAGTCTGAAATGTACGATTGCAGCTACGGACCTCAATCTACGGTACGTATCAAGCAATTCAACTTTTTCTTGTAATGTCAAGATTTTTCTCTTCTTCTTGGGAGCACTTCCAACATCTCTAATGACAGTCCCGTATAGGTCCCGTTATTCAGGGTTTACGGTATTGCACAAAACAGGATGAAAAATACACGAGAACCACAGGAGATTACTTTTTTTACCGCAATATGCAATTTCCTAGAGAGACAAACTGCTCACGGGGAGACGATTAGGGTCACGTGGCATTTCAAGCAGGTACTGCCAACATTTGAGCTCACCGCAATAGCAACAGTAGGTGGCTACAAAATTATTATAGTAGTCCGTATACGCTATAGTTAATTTTATGCCATTATGATTTAATACGGCATTTTTATGTTTGTTCACATTTCTCTTGATTAGGAATTGCATTATGTATTTTTTCTTTCCGAAGGAAAAATTTTGGAATGAATATTTTATAATACCTTTATAAATAGAGGCACATTTTTTGGCTACAATTTCTCATTTTCGCTATGTATGGCCACTTTTGGGACACCCTGTAGATCTGTGTAAGTTTTATGGTAGCAAATGGTACACTAGACTAGTATCTACATATATTTTAGGCATTCATGACATACCTAAGATCTTCTTAATTTTTTTCTCTATTTCTAGGCTACGTGGTTCATCTTTGGGCTTTTTAAAATTGTTGCAAACCTCCAAAATCTTTTGCAATATATTTATTGAAAAAAATCTGCATATAAATGGACTTGCATGCTTCAAACCTGTGTTGTTCCGAGGGTCAACTATATTTCTTGCCCACAGCTCCAGTTTCTTCTCTTACCTTTCTACAGCTACAGTGCATGGTTCAGTTGCAAGAATGCAAGCCCAGCCTCCTCTGGGCCTTTGCACATGCTGTTCCCTCTACCTGGAACACTTTCGGGAGGCTTCCCCTGACTGGCTTCTCCTCTTGTTTAGATTTCAGGGCGAAATCACCTCCTCAGCCAATCTTTCCCTATCCACACCCAACCCTCCCAACTCATAACACATGATTATCGCATGGCTCTCTCTCCCACAAACTTGTGAGCTCTACAAGGAAATGGATCACGCTCGATTTGCTTACTGCAAATCCCTTATTACTTACGGCTTATTGATTCTTCCATTCATCAAATATTTAGTAACCAACAGATATGTCAGCCACCGGGTTTAAACAGTGAACAAGACTAATGAGATTTCTGCCTTCCTGGGGAGGGGAGAAGATACACAAAATAATAAATAAGAATTTCCGGTAGAGATAGTCATGTTATGAAAAAAGATGGCCAGGTGTGGTGGCCCACGCCTGCTTGGGAGGCTGAAGTGGGAGGATCGCTTAAGGCCAGGAGTTCCAGACCAGCCTGGGCAACATAGTGAGACCCTGTCTCTGCAAACTCTTTTAAAAATTAGCCAGGCGTGGTGGCACATACCTGTAGTCCCAGCTACTCGGGAGGCTGAGGCAGGAGGATCCTTTGAGCCTAGGCATTGGGACTGCAGTGAGATATGATGATGCCACTGCACTCCAGCCTGGGTGACAGACGAAGACCCTGTCATTCATAAATAAATAAATAGAGAAAGAAAATTACAGGGGAAGGGAACAAGGAATTGAGGGAGGATTTGCAAAGTGTGGCCGGGGAAGCCTCATACAGGCACCAAGAAGCGAAGCCAAGCTCAAGTGTTACAGGCAGGGGGAATGGCAAGAATAGGCTCTTGCCTGTTGGAGAACAGTGGGCCCAGCTCCGGGCAAACTTTATTTAATAAATAGAGGAAGAATGAATGCCTTGGGGCTAGGGCTGTGCTGGGTGCTTTCCCAAGTTTTATGTCCTGCGCACTTCTCCAAATCTACCATGCAGGTATCGTGAAACCCATTCTACAGGCGAGGCAGATCCAGAGAGATAGTAAAGCCATGGGTCCAAGACCACACAAGAAGTGAGGGGTGCTGGCTTTCCTGTACTGAAGCCCCCCCCCCCGCCTCCCCTACGGTAAGAGGAGGTTGCCCGTTGTCATGCGGTGTTCCTGAACGACATTGCCAGTCATTCAAACACATAGGGACTGGTCTGCGCATTGAAAACCGGGTGTGGCCACCTGCGCCCTAGCCAGGGTTTCTAGCGCCTGGTTTGCTCTTTTAGGATTTTCGGCACAAATCCCCAGATGTCATTTCTCCACCTGGAAGCACAGGCCGAGCCGAGGGGCCCCCCTGGCCAGCCGCAGCGCGCGGGCACGTGGCGGTCCCCAGGGGCCCGGTGTGGGTCACGCCGCTGGGCGGGGGCGCTCGCGGGGCGGGGCCTCTGGGGCGCCCGCGAGCTCTAGGACGAGTGTCGCTGGCTGGGCCCCGACTAGGGTGAGGCAAGCGAGGCACTAACTCGCTCGGGCTGCAGAATTTAAGGGAATGCCAAAAAAACCGATTCACCGAGATCGATAATATTTTAATGCAATATTTAAAATAAATAAAAATGAATCCCACCCTCCCCTCCGCCCCCAAAGCCTGTGATGAACAAAATAGCAAAATGGTAGAGAGAGACAGGATCTGTCTCGCGGGGCGACCCCAGGGTCTGAGGCTGGCGCTGGGGCCGCGAGCGCATCTGGGGCGCCCCCTCGGTCAGGGCGCGCACCGGGGCCCCCAGCGCGGGGCCGGCTCCGGGAGGCGGGCGGGGCGGGGCCGGGTGGCGCCTCCCTCTGCCCGTTTTTCCCTCCCTCTCCCGGGTGCCGAGTCCCTTCCGAGGCCAGATCCGCGCCACCTTTTTCCGCGACCCGCGCGGGGCCCAGCTGACGGGCCGCGTTGTTTACGGGCCCGAGCAGCCCTGGCTCCCGCCCGCCACCCGCCGCCCGCCAGCCCAGGTGCCCGCCCGCCCGTCAGCGCGTCCCTCTGTCCGGGAGTCCGCAGATCGCGCCCCGGAGCGCGCACCGCCGAGAGCCGGGAGGCCAGGGCGCAGCGCGGAGCTCCGGCCCCTGAGATCCCCGGACAGGGCCCGGGCCGCCGTGGCCAGGGGTCGGGGCCGCCACCGCCCGGCCTGGGCTCCGTCTCTGCAGCGGGAGAGGCCGCGCGCCCTTCCCGGGGCTGTCTCCAGGGTCCCCCCGGGCGGGGGCTGCAGCCGGCGGGCCGCGGGCGCGGGAGAGAAGGACGCGCGGCCCCCAGCGCCTCTCGGGTGGCCGCCTCGGAGCATGACCCCCGCGGGCGGGCGCCGCGCGCTCTGATCCGCGGGGACCCCGCGCTCCCGCAGCCATGGGCGCCGGGGCCCGGTGGGGGGCGGCGGCCGCGCCGCTGCTGGTGGCCGTGGCCGCGCTGCTGGTGGGCGCCGCGGGCCACCTGTACCCCGGAGAGGGTGAGTCTGGGGCGCGGGAGTGAGCGGGGGGCTCCGAGGTGCGCAGGGGACCCCTCCGCCAACATGGAACCCTCCCGGGGGAGGGGGGGCGGTGGGCGGGACAGTTGCCTGGGCCCCGCGGGGGCCCGGGAAGCCGCTGACCTTGGCCTTTGCCCGCCCGGCCTCGCGGCTCCGCGCCGTGTGTGCGGGATCTGAGCCCGAGGAACCTTGCCCCGGTGCCCGCCCCGCCGCGGGCGCCTCTCCCGGGTTTGCCCGCGACCCGCGCCTGGCCCCCTCCAAGCCCAGCTCGCCCCGGAGACGCGACACGCGTCCTCTCTGGGTCGCCTCGGGGAAGTGAGGTCACTGGGTCCGGGCAGCTTCGGACAGCCAAGCGTCCAAGCGCATGCCGTTTGGAGCCAAAGCCCCGAGTGCCCCACTCGTGGGTGCCGCTGCCCGGGGTGGGGAACCGTAGAAACCCCTCTACCCTGCTTCCTTGGATCTAGGCCCGTGGCCACCCAGGGCTCTGGGTCCATGTTTACCGCTTCGGGGCTCTGTTTCCAGATGTCCGGAGGCAAACCCTAAAGCCTTGGCAACAGCAGCAATGGTAGTGGCGGGGTTTAATATCATGATAGTTATAGTTAGCATCACCCATATGCCACAGGCTGGTCCATCTTACCTCTTTGGCTGGTCATAGTGGCCACTGCAAGCTGATACTGTGGCGCACCCATTTCACAGACGCATAAACTGAGGCACAGGCAGGACACATAACTCACTTGCCCTAAAGTCAGTGCCAGAGTGAGGACTTGAACCTGTCTGTGCTAATTTCACCCAAGGCTCTAGACGACTGCCTCTTGTTTCAGTCTCCCTGGACCCTTCCCGCCCCTCAGCTCTGCCCTTCATGAAGGAGTCTCTGATCTTTGAGTGACCCATTGACCCCATGGGCGCCTCTCCTTGGTGTCCCTGTGCGGGTAGCATCTTCCTTGCGCTTGATAGTTGGCATGTTTCTGGTTGGGAGGTGAAGATGGAAGCATCGCTTGAGAGAACGTTGCTTGAGTTTCCTACCACGGGGTCTGAGGGTCTGCTTAAAAAATATCCCTTAGGCTATTGCTTCCGATTTCTGCATAAAAGGAAATCGATGGTGATGAGGAGGGGGTCAGGGAGGGAAGAAATTGAAGTTCCTAAATTTGCGGGTGGAGGAGGTGCATGAGAAGGCAGAGCCTCTGGAGTGGATCCACGGCTCTCTGAATCACACCATGTCTAGAAGTCTCCCTGGGTGCCTGGTATACAGTAGGTGCTCAGTGAAGGGTGCCCGTTAGTTTGGGTTCTTCTTAAGAAAATCCAAGACGAGTTGTTTAGACGTATTCCAGGGTTTGTGTATGCGTGCGTGTCTGTGTGTGCGCGCGCGTGGTTTTTCCCTCTTCTGTTCCTTGTAGCTTTGGAATTGTGGATGAGAGTCTGAGCTTTTGGGGTCAGCAAATGGATTTACCATGCCTTTGCACGCGTACTGTTTCCACAAGGACAGGGGCTTATTTTTTTTTAATTAATTTTTAATTTTTTAATTTTTTTGTTCACCGCTACATTTCTAGAGTCTAGAACAGTGCTTGGCATATAGAAGGTGTTAAGGAAATATTTATTCCTGAGTGCGACACAGTCGGTGGAGACCCTGGCCTCTTTATCCCATTAAGGAGCTCCTTATTCTCCGGATAATACCTTACTAAGGATAAAGGGTTTTGCATATATAATCTCAGTTAATCCACTCTTCAGCCCTAAGAGGGAGGGTTTGTCACCCTTTTTTGTAGACCAGGAAACTTGACTAGATTGTAGAGCCAGCAGGCAGCAGAGCTGGGATTCGAACCCTAGCTAGTTTGTCCCCGGAACATTGGTCTCCTAACAAATAGCTGTTCTTTTGGGTCTGAGCCTCCCCACCCCTGCTTGGGGTAATGGTTAACAAAAATCCTATCAAATAAATGAGATGTGATGCCTCTCTAAGGCTTGGAACTTTCCAGATCATTAATCTCTTAACGTCAGCCAATACAGCATTTTGATTGGGGTTGGGTGGGTAAGGGAAATCAGTGGGAATTTCTTTCAAGGGAGGAAGGACTCCTTTTCTGGAGACGTCAGAGTGGGGTGGGCCGCCCCAATTCATTCGCTGGAGTCTTCATGGCCGTCCTGAGCTGGTCAAGGGCTTCTGCTCTCTGTCTCCCTCTGGATCGGCCAGCTCTGTTGTGGAATTGCTTGCAGGCATTGCAAAGTCAGAGAATGAAGGCATCGTGGGATTAATTGAAATAGGAACCCACAGAGCTTTGGGGGGCTGAGTCTAGTGGGTCAGCTCACTGAGGCATGAGACCCTCATTTGCAAGTCCCTCTCATTTCTTATGCCACCTTCTTGCCGTTGTTCGTAATCTTCAACTGTCTCCTGGAGATCTGCTTCTTGTCCCTTCCCTGCTCATTCATAGAGGCCACAGTGTGAGCCCCACCCCAGGGTCTCCACCCTCACCCCACTCCATTTGACTTCCTATTTGGTTCTAGCAGGGCCTCTCAGCCTTGGCACTGTTGACATTTGGGGTCGGATAATTCCTGCTTGTGGGGGCCGTGCTGTGCATTGCAGGGTGTTGAGTAACATCTCTGGTCTCTACCCACAAGACGCGGGTAGTACCTTGCCTTGGCCCCCGGTTGCCACAACCTCGAATGTTTCCAGACATTGCCAGCTGTCCCCCACTGGACAGCCACCGCGCTGGGGGAGCGAACCTTCTCCCTGTCTGAGACACCCGTCTGAGCTCTTACCGCACCTCAGGAATCGTCACTCGCCCATGAGCCTTTCCTTTTCAGCCTAGAAACATTCAGTACCCCGTGAACCCCATTATCCACCACTGACCTCTGGCCTTCTCCTGCCCAGCCTCAGTCTCCCCCGACTCTCGCTATCTCACCCTCTACCCACTATCCTGCCCACAGGGTCCGGCTTGTGTCTCCGCCACTGTGCCGGCAGCTGTCTTGAAGGTACTTCTCACCTCGGGCAACCTCACCTCGGTTGACTCTTTGGGCTTTGACGCTGCCAACTCCCTCCCACTGGAAGACCAAGCCACCCGCCCCTCGAATCTTCACCCGTGCCTGGCTTCTGCTACTTCTTTCCTCCCTTCCCCAGTCCCGGGCTGAGACGTTGGTCCTCCCGTCCTGGAGGGCCAATCTCTCCTGTGTCCTTCTCCCAGCCCGCTTTTTAATTTATATATAGTCCAACTCCTCCATCTGAATGGGGCTTGGCAAACCCTGGCCCTCGGGCGGGCCAAATCCCACCGCCTGTTTTTGTAAATAAAGTTTTATTGGCACAGGGGCCACGCTCATTTGTTGACTCATCACCATCCCTGGCTGCACAGAAGTGCCCCGACAGCTGATGGGGGAGTTAAGGCAGGAATTGCACGGCCCAGAGGCCGAGAATATTTACACTTTGGCCCTTTCCAGAGAAAGTTTGCCGACTCCTGATCTGGAACCAACTTCTGGAGGGTTGACTCGCGATGGCGTGCCTAATCGCTGGTGTGGTCCCTCGTACAAAGAAAATAAATCAGTTTAATTGAAATGCCCAGGGAGGCTGCATTTTTCTCTTTATGGCATGAGCCACGCTGAAGAAATTCAGACCACTACCATTTACCGTGCTGAATATGAGGGTTCCAAGGGCGAGAAGATAACAAGTGATGTTCCCTCCTTAGTTGTGTGTACGGCTCAGGATTTATTTATTTAAGCAGCATGTTGGCATCAAATGAGGCTTCTCTGCCATCAGCCCTGCTTCTAGAACACAAAAGGAAGGGGCACATGATAGGAGATTTTTTTCCTCAAGATCCCTTGTGTTAATTTCTAGTAAGAATACTTCTGGGGGTGGCTTGTTTTATGTTTTGCAATTGGACCGTATTTATGTTTAATTAATTAATTAATTAATGTTTGAGACAGAGTCTCACTCTGTCACCCAGGCTGGAGTGCAGTGGCATCAGCCTAGCTCACTGCAGCCTCTAACTCCTGGGCTCAAGAGATCCTCCTGCCTCAGCCTCCTGAGTAGCTGGGACTACAGGCGTGTGCCACCACGCCCGGCTAATTTTTTCTATTTTTAGCGGAGACGGGATCTCCCTCTTGCTCAGACTGGTCTCGAACTCCTGGCCTCAGGTGATGCTCCTGCCTCGGCCTCCCAGAGTGCTGGGATTACAGGCGTGAGCCTCCGTGCCCGGCTGTGTTTTTTAAAAAAATTAAAATAACAGTAAATAATGTATTTTCATTGCAGAAGAAAAATCACAAAAGCATAGAGAGGAAAAAAAACAAAAGTTCCCCTTCGACACTTTGTTCCCCAGAACTATCCAGTTCTTGTTTTGGGACATGACTCTGCCATCGATTCGATATGCATCTTTTTATGGAAAAATTTTTACTTTTTTTTCCCTTCCATTTTTAAATTTTTTTTTATTTCAGCATGTTATAGGGGTACAAATGTTTAGGTTACATATATTGCCTTTGCCCCACCCAGTCAGAGCTTCAAGCATGTCCATCCCCCAGATGATGCACAATGCGCCCATTAGATGTGTGAAAAATTTTTACTTTTTAAATTACCATATAGGCTGGGTGCGGTGGCTCACACCTGTGATCCCAGCAATTTGGGAGGCCAAGGTGGGAAAATCACTTGAGGCCAGGAGTTCGAGACCAGCCCAAGCAAGAGCGAGACCCCGTCTCTATAAAAATAGAAAAATTAGGCAGGCGTGGTGGTGGCATCTTTATTCCCAGGTACTCAGGAGGCTGAGGCAGGAGGATCATTTGAGCCCAGGAGTTGGAGGCTGCAGTGAGCTGTGATCTCGCCGCTGTACTCCAGCCTGAGTGACAGAGTGCGACCCTGTCTCTAAAATAAATAAAATTACCACATGGTAAAATGGACTACTTCTTGGTGTGCTGTTTTATACATATTAACCCATTAATAGAGCTATACAACCATTCCCGTAATCAAAATATAATCAGTCTTATCATCGCTCGGACACTACCCTTACCCCAACCTCCCGGCGACCACAGATCTCTTCTCCACCTCTAGAGTTTTCTCTCAACTTTAACAAAAATCTTATATGTGGATTCATATTCTTAAAACTGCTTTTTTTTTTTTTTTGCTTTGAGTACGATCCATCTTCATTATTCCTGGATCGTGTACTTGGCGACTTTGCCTACTCGATCAAATTTATGGGTCACCCTCAAGTCAATACTCTCGGCACATTTCCGGTCATTTGGGGGACACTCGAGAAAGGTGAGTCTCAAATTTGAAGTCAACCAGGCGATACTCCGCCTTCTTGTGTCTGCCCTAATACTGTGGATTCGTGCAATTCTCTTTCTGAGGATTAAAACAATTGTCCTTTTTGCGGTATATTGGGTGCCATGGTTTTAGCATTTTGGTGTGTGCGTTTTTGGTTGTTGTTAGCGGTGGCGGTGGATTTGGCTGTTTAAAACAGCCCCGAAGCACAGCGCTGAAGTGTTGTCTAGTGTTTCTAAACGTGCACCCTGGAGAAAATCCGTGTGTTAGGTTCAGGCGTGAGTTCTAGTGCTGCTGGCCATGAGTTCGGTGTTAACGAATCAACGATGTATGTTAAATAAGGTGTCTTTTAACAGAAACATGCACAAAACAAGGTCGTGCATTGATGCATTGATAAAAATGCTGTGAGCAGAAGCTTGCAGGAACCTAACCCCGCGTCTCCCCTAAGAACAAAAGTCCAGTGTTCAGTATTTGCTAATTCAGTCTTCCAGGGGACTTCGCACAACAGAGCTATGGCACATAACGAGAATCGTTATCTCGTTTCCTGTCCTAGGTGGTTTCCTATCACTGTGGCTTAAAATTTATGAATTCAGGCTTGTCATTTCCCATTTAGAATCCTTTGACCGCAAATGCCTTTTTTTTTGGTTACATTTTTATCTGTGTGTAAATCTTCGGTCTTCTGTTGGAACGTTCACGAGATGATCCAAAACCCCTGGTCTGTGTTTCAGTGGTGGGGAGGGGGTCCCCGCGCTCTGCCAACCCTGGTGCCAGGGAGTGTCCCCCAGGTTCTCAGGTTTTAGGAAACATATTTTGTTCCCAGCGGAGTGAGATCTGCTGTTCTGCGTGGCCAAAGGCAGACCAGCTCGGAGTTCCCGTTGGAGTTCAAAGCGGATTTGGGAGGATTAACATTGGATTTTAAGTCTGGCGTTTTCCCCAATTCCTTAAGGGTGGTGTCCCGTCATGTTTATATAAAATCCCCCGTTCTTGCGTTCAAGAGTTCAGGAATAGCAGGCTATTACCACGAGCTTCTTATTCTCTCCTGTGCCTTAGTGGAAATGTGGAAAACATATAGTTCATTCCAAAAACTGCAGTTTATCACGGTAATTTAGGTGTCTCTTTGCTCTACCTGCTGTAGGGCTGCAACCTTATTTTTCTCGAGAGTTCCCCTATGTCCTGCAGTACCAGAGCCTAGCGCACCAGGATGCCCAGCGAACGTTTGTTGAATGAATACGGGAGTGATTTCCGCATGGCTGACTTGAAACGTCCACAGTCAGCCACTTGTCGCAGCTCCTCCATCTCTGCTTCTTGGCGGGAGTTCAATTTTGAGAGTCATTCTCTGGGGCAGGTGGAGAATCTTAAGGGTCTCTGATACCCCACGGTGTGTCTAAGCTCCAATTTCTGTGGGTAGTAAGTCTGGGAATCGGTTCTACGAGGCTCAGACGGGAGAATTACAGGCATCCCTGTTCTTATCCATTCTTTGTAGCTTTTAGGATGCTGTTTTCGTCGTTTACAGGTGAGGAAAGTGAGGCAGGCAGAGAGGTTGAGGCAGGTGGCACAGCTGGGAAGCAGAAGCCGGATCTGTGGGGTTTCTAGGGCGCCCCGAAACCGGTATGGATGGCGGCCTGACACCTAAACCCAAGGCCTGTTTGGGCAGGACCCCCTGAAATGAGGAGGAAGCGGTTTTAATACTGGAAAGAATGCAGAAAGGAACGCGTGGGCCCCAGAACAGGTCACCAGGGAGCGTTTTAAGAATGCTGTGAGTGAAGAGTGAGGCCCTTTGTGATTGAAAGCAGAAGATACAAAACTCTTGGCATTGTAAAGGGTTTCAGAATCTTCTAGAGACCCCCTTCCCTGCCCTGCCCCCAACACAGTGGAGAGAAAACCAGGGAAGAACGGGACACTTCCCAAGACAGCTCTCATGTCAGCCTTCTCTCCTTCTAGAAACTTCTCAGATTCAGGGTCAGCATTGCCCAGTATAACCTTTTGCTTTGACATTAACGTCCTGTATCTGCTGGGTCCAGTGTGGCAGCCACTATCTGCATGTAGCTCTTGCACTCTGGAAATTGTGGCCAGACTGAATTTCTAATTTTATTTCTCTGTGATTCATTTAAATGTTAACATACACTTTTTGTTTTTGAGACAGAGTCTCACTCTGTCACCCAGGCTGGAGTGCCGTGGCATCATCACAGCTCACTGCAGCCTCCACCTCCTGGGCTCAAGCGATCCTCCTGCCTCAGCCTCCCGAGTAGCTGGGACTACAGGTGCCACCACAACGCCCTGCTAATTTTTCTATTTTTGTAGAGACGGAGTCTCGCTCTTGCTCAGGCTGGTCTTGAACTCCTGGGCTCAAGTGATCCTCCCACCTCGGCCTCCCAGAGTGCTAGGATTACAGGTGTGAGCCCCTGCGCCCAGCCAACATACACTTTTATTCAACTTTAATTGGTTGAAACATTAAAGAAAAATCAATACTCAATTCTGTTATTGGAAAACCCTCGAGTATGTTTGGAACAACTTGGGTAAGTGAACCTGCATTTTCAACGATCCCTTTTATGAAATCTACATACACAGATGGAGAATTTCCAACGAAAGCTGAGCCTCCGATCTGAGATGGGTCTCTAGGATAAAATAGTGCATTCTGAAGGCTTCTCGTGGAAAAAAGAAAAAAATCCTATAGACAATCTCATTATTCATGTTTTAGTATCGATTACATGTTGAAATGACATTTTTGGATACATTGGGTTAAATAAAATACATTTTATTTCTCTTGTTTCTTTTTTATCTTTTGCAAGAAAACTGAAAATTCCATATGTGGCTCGAATTGAATTATATTTCTTTTTTTTCCTGTCTGCCTTTTTTTTTTGGTGACTCTTTTTTTCTTTATTTCAGCCTATTACGGGGGTACAAATGTTCAGGTTACATATATTGCCTTTGCCCCGCCCGAGTCAGAGCTTCAAGCGTGTCCATCCCCCAGACGGTGCGCCCCGCACCCATTAGGTGTGAATATACCTCTCCTCCCTCCCCCCTCCCATTACTGGGCATCTACCCAAACGAATTGAATTGTATTTCTAACCCTATATTTCCCTGGTCACCCGCGGGGGCAAGCTATGGAGTTTGCCATTGCCTTTGACCTTAAAATGAAGTAGGCAGAACTGAATAATTCATACCGCACCTGTTCGTTTAAGTTTTAGTTCTGATGACACCTCCTCCGGGAAGTCCTCCTTGATTGGACCAGACTGAGGCAAATAGCTCATTTTTTTTTTTATTATCTTGTCTAGCTCCTGAAACTCTCTTTGATGACATCAGTTATATTTTAAGTGGATTTTGAGTAGTCACTTAGACTGTAAGTTCAGGGACAACATCTTGAAACAGTGTCCGGAACGGATTGGGTCCTCATTGGATATTTGCTGTGTAGACAAGCTTTCTCCAGGTTGTTGCTGCACGAAAACGATTTCATTGCTTCCTGATTTAAGTGGCATTCCGTTGCTTCTCCATTAGGCATATTGTAGAAAGAACAAAGGCATGTTTACTAATATTTACTAATATTTGAGTAAACCTGTAGCGTGGCAGTGATGTGCGCAGACGCCGCGTCTGTCTGCTGAGATGCGATCCTAGCGCTGTTGTGTCCTCAACACTCAGCCTATGGGAGCCTCGATTTGCTCATCACAAAAATGGGCATGCAGGTGGCACCTCCTCTTGGGACCATTTTTAGAATTTAGCCTGAGTTTGTGCACATCAGAGCTGGGGCCAATTGTTTTATTAACACATAGCAAGTGCTCAGAAAATATGAGCTACTTCCTCGTCATTTCCCGTCCCTACTTGTGTATAGAGTGGCCATTAACCAAGTGCTACCTATTAAGAACTTGAACATCCTTTGGTTCCCACCCAGAGGTGTTAAAAGCCAGCAGAGAAGTCCCTGCCTATTGCTGGCGCCATTTCTAACACCCTCTGGGTATTTTCTTGTCCCAATGGCGAATTGCTCTATTGTCTTCAACTAATGGGGAGACATAGGGCTTTAATGATTCAAGAGTTCGATTCATGGGAGATTTAACAAGAAAAGCAATTCTTTATTGTCTTCTGCAATTCTAGCTGTGTCCTCCTGATTTAAAACCACTTTGGGGAGATGGAATTCACATGGCCTAAAATTCATGCCACGTTAAGCGTGCAGTTAGGTGGTTTTGCATCAATACATTCAGAGTTGTGCAACCACAGCCACGGTCGATTTTAGACCATTTTCATTATCCCAAAAAGAAACCCCGTACCCTTTAGCTATGATTCCTCATTGCCCTCTCTCCCCAGCCCCTGGCAACCACTGATCTACTTTCTGTCTCTGTGGATTTACCTATTCTGTGAAATTTCACATAAATGGAATCACATGGGATGTAGCCTTTTGTGTCCGGGTCGGCTTTTTTCGCTGAGCATAACGTTTCGAAGGCTCGTCCGTGTTGGAGCACGAATGTTCCTTTTTATGGTTGAGTAATCTTCTAGAGTGCGTTGATTCATTTATCAGCTGACGGACGGCTGAGCGATTTCCACTTTGTGGCTGTTACGAACAGTGTCGCGCCGGACATGTGCGCACACGTCTGTGTGTGGACGTGTGGTTTCGTTTCTCTTGGGGAGAGAGCCCAAGAGTGGAATTGCTGGGTCACAGGGGAACCGTTTGACATTTTGAGGAACGGCTAGACCGGTTTCCATGGCAGTGGTACCATTTTACTTCCCTGTCCGTGGCAGGAGGGGGTTCCAGTGTCTCTGCGTCGTCACTTACACTGGTTAGCGCCTGTCTTTTCGATTTTCGCCATTCTAGCGGGGAAGATGTCGTATCTCATGGTGGCTTGAATTTGCATCTCCCTGATGTTAATCTTCTAATGCACGTTCGTGTGTCTGATTTCGGCTCTGCCACGGCCTGGGAAGGATGGTGGGCAGGTATTCTTGGCACCTGGAGTGAATGTGTGTGTGTGTGTGTGTGTGTGTGTGTGTGTGTGTGTGTGTGAGAGAGAGAGAGAGAGAGAGAGAGAGAAATGAAATATAGAGTGTGAGGATCAGGCTTGAGAAACCCAGGTCTGTGGCCGAATTTAAGACTATGATGCCAGATAGAATATGGGATACCCAATTGAATTTAAATTTCATATAAACGATGAGTAATTTTTTTTTTTTTAAGAGACAGTATCTCTCTCTCTGTTACCCAGGCTGGAGTGCAGTGGTGCTATCACTGCAACCTTGAACTCCTGGGCTCAAGCGATCCTCCTGCCTCAGCCTCCTGAGTAGCTGGGACTATAGGCGCCACCACCACACCGGGCTAATTTTTTTTTCTATTTTCTGTAGAGACAGGGTCTTGCTCTATTGCCCAGGCTGGTCTCGAACTCCTGACCTCAAGTGATCCTCCCACTTCAGCCTCCCAGAGTGCTGGGACTACAGGTGTGAGCTACCTCACCCGGCTAACAATGAGTAATTTTTTAAGGATAAGTACGTCCCAAACGTTGCATGGGATGGATATACTTATCCTAAAAAAAAAAACGGTATTCGTTGCTTATCTGAAATTGAAATGTAACTGGACATCCTGCATTTTTATTTGCCGACCCTGGCAACCCTGCCTGTCCCCGGTGGGCTGCTTGTCGTTGGCCGATCGGCTTTGCCTGTGGAGCTCCGGACTTGTCATCTGAAGGGTCAGGGTGGGGCTTGCTGGGGCGTTGACGGAGTGGTAAATGTGGCCATCTCTGTATATGGAAGCCTCAGCCTGGGCTTGGGTGGCACGAATATGCAGACGCCTGGAACTGGCCTCCTTGTCCCGTTGGAGCTGCCTCTCAGCCTGGGTTTGGCCTCTGCAGGGCCCCTGCTTGGCTCAAACACCGAGCAGCAAGTGTCAAGGGCAGGGGTGGGGGTTTACTGGTAGCCGAGTCGCAGGGCTCCCCCCTCAACCTCCTAGTGAGTGAGTGAATACGTGTGTGTTTTCCCTTGACTTAGCCTGATCCGTTCTGCCGCAAGGAATGTGACCCAGGAACATTGCTACTTTGTTTTGCCCAACTGTTTTCTTTCTAATTTGTGCTTTTTTTTTTTTTTTTTTTGCCGCTCGTTCTAAGGGTGGTTTTTTAAGAGGATTTACTATTCTTCTTTGGAACAATCTGTTTGCCTCCAAGATATTGGGGGAAAGTTTAGTGTCTTGGAGTTTGTGTACTGAGACTTAGGTTCCAGGTGCTGAGGGCTGTGTTGTGTGTGTGTGTGTGTGTGTGTGTGTGTGTGTGTGTTGGCGGGGAGAAGCTGTCTAAAGAGTTTGATTCTGACAAATGTTAACTCAAGTATAAGGGACGCAAGGAGAAGGGAAAGGCCCACATTGGAATACAGAGGAAAAGAAATCAGGGAAGGCTGCCTGGAGGGGGTGGTGTTTGAACTGGATCTTGCAGGATGATGGGCTGGATTTAGAAATAAGAAGCTAAGGTATAAGAAGGGCTTTGCCAGCCAAAAGATAGACGAGCCTAGAGATTCCTGTTATATGTTTGGGGGAATAAAGCAACAATAACAACAAAACAGCTGACACGAACGGAGCAGCTACTATGTTTCAGGCCCTGCTTAAGTGCTGGCCCTGCAAAATTTCACTACGTCCCCCTCATAGATCATGCCACAGAGAAGGACTCAGGGAGCCCCGGAGTTGCACAAGAGCAGCGGGCAGGCCTGTTTAGTGGGGTGCAGAGGACAGAGGGGTGGAATCTTGCGGGCTACAAGAAGGAAATGCAGGGTGATGGGGAGCCATGGAGGGTGTCGGAGCTCAGGAGGGCCCACCTTCAGAAGAATGAGCACGCAGGGCTTTTGCGCAGTGGACATCAGACTCCCCAGGAAGCCCTTGCTCTCCCCAGGCGAAAGGTAATTAGGTCTTGACGTCCAGCCAGGACACCAGGCCGGGAAGAAGAGAGCCCACGAGGTGGGAGAACTGAGAAAACACACACACTCAGCTCTCCTTGCCCCGCACGTCATGCAGGCCCCTTTGTCCCCACAAATCAGTTCCTGAAGCTCTTGGACACGGACGCACCGGGGACGCCTCCCCTCTCCCCGTGAGCACCTGCCTTGTTGCTCAATCCTCTGTAATCCTGTTGTCCCAATTGCATCATATCAGAGGCGATGATTTTTGAAGGCTTCTAACAGGGCCTGCCAAAGGAACTATTTTCTTTGCCGTCTGCAAGTAATTACCGAGGTGTGGACGCTTGACGGGGAAGCCCTTCCTAGGGCTGGCTGCAGAATTTGTGGGGCCCGGGTCTCATGCCCGTGAACTTGACTCTGCTCTTGATTCTTCTAATCCTTCCATGGGTGTATCTTTCTCTACTCACCTGTCCTGCTTTGCACTTTCTTCCCCTTCTAGTGTGTCCCGGCATGGATATCCGGAACAACCTCACCAGGCTGCACGAGCTGGAGAACTGCTCCGTCATCGAAGGACATTTGCAGATACTCTTGATGTTCAAGACGAGGCCCGAAGATTTCCGAGACCTCAGTTTCCCCAAGCTCATCATGATCACCGATTACTTGCTGCTCTTCCGGGTCTACGGGCTGGAGAGCCTGAAGGACCTGTTCCCCAACCTCACGGTTATCCGGGGCTCACGCCTCTTCTTCAACTACGCGCTGGTCATCTTCGAGATGGTTCACCTGAAGGAGCTGGGTCTGTACAACCTGATGAACATAACCCGGGGCTCCGTCCGCATCGAGAAAAACAACGAGCTCTGCTACTTGGCCACCATCGACTGGTCCCGTATCCTGGATTCGGTGGAGGATAATTACATCGTGCTGAACAAAGATGACAACGAGGAGTGCGGAGACGTCTGTCCCGGGACCGCCAAGGGCAAGACCAACTGCCCCGCCACCGTCATCAACGGGCAGTTTGTGGAACGGTGTTGGACTCACAGCCACTGCCAGAAAGGTACGACAGGGATGGGGGTTGTCTAAGCAGTTTCTCATGCCTTGTTCTAAAGCCTTGGTCATTCAGGAGAGGCTTGGGGACAGAAGCTTGCAGCATTCTCCTGTGGCCCAGGGGGTGGCAGACTTTTTCTATAAAGGCTCAGATACTAAATACTTCAGCCTTTTGCAGGCCATACGGCCTTTGTCACAACTACTCAGCTCTGCCATTGTAGCGGGCACGCAGCCACAGATGTGCATGTGGTCGTGTTTCAATAAAACTTTATTTACAAAAACAAGTCGGGGGCCAGATTTTGAGAATTCCACTTCACCACCTCCCGTGCCAGACAGCGAATGTTTTTCCTGCTTGGGAGAACAGTATGGAGTTGGTTTAAAAAAAAAAAAAAAACCAAGAACACAAGTTTGTTTCTTACCTGAGTCTAGAAGTCAAACTGCTCCTAATAGAGATTTGGAAAAACAAATGCGTAAAGGGAGAGAAAAAAGCAAAACGTCTGTCTTATTCCACAGTGCACACTGCGGAATTTATCGGGGGCACTTCCTTCTAGCGGGTATTTGCTAGATCTGTTGTGTCTCAATTTCCTTAACTTTTCCTGTTACTGGGCACCGAGATTATTTTCAGTTTTCACAAAGAGACGGATGAACGTTTTGGAGTCGAAGCTTTAGCTAGCGTTTGTTTCTTTAGGCCTGCTTTCCAAAAGTGAAATTTCTGGGTCAGAGGCTTTTGATACGGGTTGCCAAATGGCTTTCCAGAAATGCTGTACCAACGGACGCTCCTCCTAGCGTTGGAGGAGAGGGAACACCTTGGCCAGCTTTGAGTGTCCTTTGAAAAGTCTTTCATAATGAACCGTGGCGGGATCTGTCATGATGTCACCGATTCTGTTTGCATTACTTTGATTGCTGTCAGGGTCGAACCTTTTAAAACATATTTGTTTATCATTCGAGTTTTATCTTCCTGTTCGTATCCTTTGCGCGTGTATCTTTTAGTGCGTCAATGAGCTTTGAAAAAGTCGTCTGTGTGTGGTTTTCATCGACGAAGGCAATGAAACCTTTGCCAATCGCATTTTTTGTTTGTTTGTTTGTTTGTTTAGTGGTTGAAAATGCCCTGGGATGTGTTTTGCCAGAGAAGCTTAAAACGTTTATGGGGGTTCAGAGCTTGATTTTTGCATGTCAGATGTACTTTATGCTTAGAAAGTTTCTTTCTATCCATAAGAGAAAAATGTTCCCCCAATTTTCTAATTTTAGTTATTAATAATTTTTTAAAACTTTCGTCTTCAACATGAGATCTATTTGGTGTGTGATTCAATAGAGGTGTCGATTGTCTCCCAAATAACTAGTTGGGAACTCGATGCTATTTATTGTAGAAATCTACCCCTTCGCCATTGCTTTTGGGTCTGTTTCTGGGTATCCGTAGATATGTCTGCCTTTCCTTGCACTAGGACCTGTAACTGTTCCAATCACCGTAGTTTTATAATGTTTTGACATCCAAGAAGGCGATTCTGCACACATACTCATTGCTTGTTTATTGTTTCATGGACCTCTTTCACATGTTTCCCTGGGAAGAATTAGTGAACGTGAAATTGAGGCGGTAGAAGGTAAGTGGGTGGCTTAAGGGTTGTATCACAAAAGATAGGGGAGGGCAGAAAGGAGGATATTTTCACCTTAGCCCAAAGCTATGGGGAAGCCACACAGAATGAGTGAGACCTGAATAGAACCCTTGGAATTGTCTTTGTGGACTCCCTCGGATGCCTGGGGAGGAGGCGCTGAGTCACTCCTCCATCCCTGAACAACCGTGGGACATGGTTGGATGCTTGGATGGTAAGGGATGGGAGGTGAGAGAGTTGAGGAAGGGGGGGCTGGGCCAGAGAAGAGATATAAGGGAGGGCACGGTTATTACTAGAGTGCGGAAAAATCTTGAGAACGTTGTAGGTCAAGGAGTCAGGGACAAAGAGAAGCTCAACTATGACCAGAGAGGTTACTTAACTTGTCCAAGGTCACACAGCCAATAAAAGACAGAGCTGGGCTTTGTGCTAAGTCTGTGCAACACGCACACACACAAAGCATGTTTTTCCGAGGGGGAGGTGGGAGGAGTGTCCCCTCTGTTTAGGAGCTACTTCTAGCTGGGACGCCAGGGCTGAGTCCTTCAAATTTAGCTGCTTGTTTGTAAATGCTCTGGGGTCACCCATCTTGAGATACAATTTAAGACTTTCCTCTGTGGAGTTATTTTCCTCTCTACTTTAGTCAAAATATCCAGAAGGGCTTTATCTGCTGTCGAGTCTGCTGTTCCTGATGTTTTGAGTGGATTTAAAAAAAAAGTCTTTTGCTATCGAGAACTGGACTTGCTTTACTGGCACTGGGAGTTTTGTCACCCGGGGAAGGTGAAGCCACACGTATTGCTGTGCCCAGCACCTCCCAGGGGTACCGGGCTCCTGGCATCTGGCATTTTTATCTCGGCCGCCCCTCCCCAGGTGTCCCGCCGCGTCCTGGTAACGATGCCAAGACACGATCGTTTTTTGAACTTCTGCCTCTGTCTGTTGAAAACTCAGCGCTGGCTTTATTTTCCCTCTTCAGTTTCTCGAATTGTGGTGGAACGCACGTAACACAGAATTCGCCATCTCGACCAAGTTTTAAGTGCACGCACGAGGTTGGGGGACCGTCCCCGCCCTCCGTCTCCAGAACCTTCTCATCTTCCCAAATTGACACTCTGTCCCCACGAGACACTCGCTCCCCACCCCCCTCCCCAGCCCCTGGTGTGGATCTGACGACTCCAGGCACCTCCTGTGAGCGGATCACGCAGGATTTGTCCTTTTGTGACCGGCTTATTGCACAGAGCACGATGTCCTCAAGGTTCAGCCGTGTGGTGGCCTGTGTCAGAAATTCTTTTCTTTGTAAGGCTGAATCGTACTCGATCGCAGGGATCTAGCACATTCTGCCTGTCCACTCGCCCGTCGGTAGACACTTGCGTTGCGATTGTGCTCACGTTGACATTTGCTGCCGCGGCTCTGGGGAGGCTTATTGACCGTCCGGTCGGATTTCCGAACACAAAACAGACCGAGCCTTTAGAGGCGACCCCCTCGTCTTAGGCGACAGAAACAGCTCGGTGAAACTACTGATCGGTTTTTCGGTTGCCGTAGAATCTTCTCGAACACTTCCTCCGGCGTCTGTAGTCACCAGCCTTTTCCTCACACAGTTGCCAGTTTCTGGAAGCATCTGGGGATGCGGCAACCTTTGGAATGATGGTCCCGGATTGTCCTCTATCTCATTTAAACGTTGTCTGCAATGTCCACCTCCTCTTCTGTCTGTCTCCCAAACAATAATGCTTTTTTGGCAGAGAGAGAGAGCGGAGGAAGCTTTCCAATGGTTAAAAGAATTGAATGGAAAAAAAAAAAAAACCCACTGTGGTGGGTGCCGATGGGCGGAGCTCTTCCTGTCAATCATCCTGTTTATGGATTTGGGGCGAAGATGCCAGAAGAGGCCAGATGCAAAGAGCCTTGAATGGGAAGAGTGGAGACGGGGTCTGGGCGGCACATTTATTGACAGCCTGCTGTGTACCAGGCTCTGGAGTACTTGGGGCACAGGGGGGACATTGAACATGTGATCCCCACGCTAGGGAGAAGTGAGGAGTTACAGGGGGAGATCTCTGTGGACGGAAGCCCAACATGAGGCCCTAAACCAGTCTTCGGAGTCAGAGAGCGTCTCCCCCTTAAAATTGGGGTATCATTAAGTTCCCAGAGGTCCGCCTCCTTGGAACCATTTCTGGGTAGTTACGAGAAGTGCTCGGAGTCAGGCAGAACTGGCTTCGGGTACCATTTTGCCGTTCACTGGTCACGAGCTGGATTCAAGCCTCAGTTTCCCCATCTGAAAAATGGGGCTTGCAATGGAATCTGCTTCTTAGGGTTGTGGTTCGGGGGTTAAATGAGAAGGTGCAAGGAGTGCACTTAGCTCAGCGCCTGGCACTCCATGAGTGCCCCGGAAGCTTCCAGTAAGCAAACGCCATGGGCCCACCCTTTCTGGGCAGACCAGAGGCCGGATGACGACCCGCCCCATTTCTGACTTTGGTTTTGAGGCAGGCAGATCTCGTGACCTGCCGATGGGACGTGAGTGCCAGACCTGCAGCCTCAGAGGGAAGGCCACCTTGATCACCTGATACTACAGCTTAGGATGTTCTAGAAACTCCTTCTTCTGGGCGTTTTAAGGCAACCACAAGGCTTGCCTGGCCGGCTGCTCTAGCCAAACCCACTGGCATTTTCTTCCTGGGAGGTCACCCCAGCTGCTTGCTGCCGATCAGAGGGTGGGCGAGGCCGGGACATGCTGGGTGCCAGGGGGAACCGGCTGGCGATGGCACATGTGGACTTTGGCACCAAAGTGAGGGTGGTGGGCGGCTGAAGACAGCAAATCCCTCCTCCCCAGTCAGAGAACACAGCCCCGCGTCAAACTCTCTGAAAGCGAGGTGCTCTATTGACCACGTTAAACACCAGATTTTTAAAAGCACTCATTTAATTCCATGCTCTTGGAGGGCTTGATGTTCAGCAGAATTTGTAGCCACTTGTGGAAACTCTCTGCTTCTTTTTCTTCTTCTGTTTTTAAAGTTTGCCTTGATATTTTAATCATCAGAATCGCCTTTGCAACAAAGGCTGGTGCGTGCTGGAAGGAAGGAAGGAAGGAGAGAAAAGAATTGGAGCCTTTTCTTCCTGGTTCTTTCTGGAGTTGGGAAAAGCCGGATTGAGAAGGTGAAGAAAACAAAAAACAAACAGAAAAGGAAATTAGAAGACGCATCCCCTGGAATTTGCTTTTGTCAGCATTCTGGCTGCCTTCTCTGCTCTCTGATCCCTCTTCCATCCCGTCTGGACCCAGCTGCCTCTCCCATCAGACTAAGTTTCGGAGACAGGGACTGTGGCACTTTTATTGCTGTGTCCTTAGCACCCGTCGCGGTACCTGGCCCATAGTCCACAGACGATGACATCTTTAACACGCATTGCCAGCTGATGTTTATTGAGCACTTACTATGTGCTAAGCACTCAACAAGCCACGTGTTATGGGATCTCCACCACAGCCTATGAGGGTATGTTATTCCCATTTTACAGAAGAGGAAACTGAGGCTTGGATTGTGATTAAGAGACTTACTCTAGGAGACCTAGCTGGGAAATGGTTTGATCTCAGCTTTGGCTGGTGTAAGGCTCTTGCCCAGAGGTCAGCAAACCACAGCCCGTGGGCCATGTCCAGTTTGTGAGCTGTTATTTTTTTATACGGGCTAAGAATGGTTTTTGAACACTTTTAAGAGCTAAGAATTTTTTTTTTTTTTTTGAGATAGAGTCTTGCTCTGTCGCCCAGGCTGGAGTGCAGTGGCGTCATCATAGCTCACTGCAGCCTCAGACTCCTGACCTCAAGCAATCCTCCTGCCTCTGCCTCCCAGAGTGCTAGGATTACAGGTGTGAGCCACCGCACCTGGCCTAAGAATGTTTTTTTATACTTTTAAAATTTTGGGAGGGGAGAAAAAAGTCCAAAGAAGGGTAATAGTCCATAACAGTTGAAAATTATATGAAATTCACATTTGTAGCTGTCAATAAAGTTTTATTGGAACATACTACACTTGTTCATTTAGGTGTCGTCTGTGGCTGCTTTTGTGCTACAAGCAGAGAGTTAAGTCATTATGACAGAAATGGTGTGGTCCACAAAGCCTAAAATATTTACTGTCTGGCCCTTTACAGGAAAAAAAATGTGCCGACCTCTGATGTTGGCTAGTCACCTTGTAAAAATAGCGGGCCGTTCAGGGATAGAGGCTGTTTCCAGTGGAAGCTGCCCCGTGCTCGGACCCAGGGGAGGGGTCTGCAAAGCATAGGATGCCTTCCTCGCCCCTCCGGAGCTCTCGGTTTGGCTGGGGCGTGCGGGAAATGTCACAAGCCAAGGCAGGTCCCCTACCCCCCACCTCCCCCACCTCCTTCCTCTTGAAGTGAGTCATCGGACGGTGGTTCTAGACACGTTTGGAGCGGAGCACCTGGGAATCACGGTGTTCTCTAGATAGCACAGAATATCGGTGAATTCCTTCGTGACTGTGTCGCTGCAGTGCGTGCAGAAAAAAATAGGAAACTCTAATGCGTGCACGTGAGTACAGAATGAAAAGGAAAAAAGAAAAAAATAGGATAGATCGAGCGGCACAAACGGTGGGCCATTTGAGGTTTTCATTCATCTTGAATTCTTTTTGTTTTGTCAAAGATCTTTAAAAAATAAAATCTAGGAGAGGGGAAAAAATGCACTGTATTGAAAATATTCCATAGTTATCGTTTAATTTCTTTTTCACGGAGATGATTGGAATTTTTCAAATGAAAAATTAATTTAATTAATTAATTAAATTTTGGAGATGATTGGATTTTGTAGAGCAGGAAAGAACAAGTGTTCTGGAGAGAATGTTTCTGAGATTCCCCCCTCCTCTCTCTCCAAGGTTGATGATAAATTGTCACTGGTATTTTTTTTTGTTTTTTGAAACAGGGACTCACTCTGTTTGTTGCCTAGGCTGGAGCGCAATGGTGTGATCTGGGCTCAAGTGATCCTCCTGCTTCAGCCTCTCAAGTAGCTGGGGACTACAGGTGCCGTAACACCATACCTGGCTAATTTTTAAATTTTTTGTAGCGACGGGGTCTTGCTATGTTGCCCAGTCTGGTCTAGAACTCCTGGCCTCAAGTGATCCTACCACGTTGACCTCCCAAAGTGCTGGGATTACGGGCATGAGCCACCATGCCCAGCCACCATTGGCATTTATAAAAGGAGAGAGATTGTTCCAGATTGGAGCAGCTGAGATGTGCCTTTGGTTTGGGTGGCAGATGATGCCAAGAAAGAGGGAAGGGTGTTCCAGGTGGGTGGAACGGCAAAGTCCAGAGGTGTTTTGTGGAGAAGAGAGAAGAGGCTGCTTCACGCCTTGAAGGGAAGCTTCATGTGCTCCCACTGCAGTCAGGAAGTTCACACTGGGGCTGTATTCAGGTTGGGCTGTTTCCATCCATATTTGTGTGGACAGCCACGCTGAGACAGGCATTTGACCGGAACCCCAAAGTCCTTGCTGAGTCAGGGAGAAAGTCAAAGAAATAAGTCTAAGGTTATATGAGCCAGAAATGCAGAAAGTGCTTTGATGGGCACAAGAATGCACTGAAGAAAGGTAGACCAGGTGGCTGCGTGGTCACATTCTGCAGACAGTGCTCTCCAAAGCTTTAGAGGTGAAGATGAAGACCTAAGTTCTCACAAGTGCCTGGCTTCCTGGAGCAGGCTGGGGGGTTCCGGTTAGCGATTGGAAACTACCTTTTTGCCCAGAGAAATAGGTTGGCCCGATCCCTTTGGGAAGAAGATGGACAGAATGAAATACATGAGTTTTTGATGGTTGGCTGTCTGGTAACTGGAAATAACTGGTCTGACAAGTTTTTCTTTTTCTCCCTCTTAACCTGACGAAATTCATTGACCAGTCATTTCCCACGTCACCAGACCCATTGTCAGAATTAAGATCTGTTCTTTGTGACCGAACACCTGAAATGCCCCAGGGAGGTCCCCGGGGGAACCTCAGCTCACGTCAGGCTGGGAAGCTCAGGTGCCCTCTTTGGCCTTTCTTTCTCCAGGGGCCTGTGCCTGGCAGAACCTTCCTTTTTGCAGTAAAGAGAGGTGAGGAGGGGGAAACTTGGTTAGAAGCCATGGGAGTCAATAAAAATAAAAAAGAAATAATAATAATAAAAAAAAAAAGAGTAGGAAACAGGCTGGGCACGGTGGTGGCTCACACCTGTAATCCTAGCACTCTGGGAGGCCGAGGTAAGAGGATTGTTTGGGGTCAGGAGTTCAAGCCCAGCCTGAGCAACATAGCAAGACCCCGTCTCTACAAAATAAAAATTAAAAAAATTAGCCGGGCTAAAAAAGGTTGAGTGTGGTGGCACGTGCCTGCAGTCCCAGCTACTCGGGAGGCTGAGGCAGGAGGATCACTTGAGCCCAGGAGTTCGAGGCTACAGTGAGCTATGATGATGCCACGGCACTCTAGCCTAGGCAACCAAATAAGATTGTGTTTCAAAAAAGGAAAAAAATACAAATAATGTCAAAAGTGGGAAACCAACAAGAAAGAATTGCTTTCTTTTAGTACTGCATTGCCTGCTCGCAGCAGACTGGGCCACTTCCCTCCAATGACAGCTTTGGGAAGTGGACCCAGATGTCCCCACACGCCGGATGCAGCAAGATCGTCACACTGGCATTGGCGGGGGGACCCGGTCGATAAAGCCCACAGGTGTCCAACCTGGGCAGGGTTTGGGGTCAGGGTTTCCTTTGGCTTCTTTACCCTAGACGTTTCTTTGCCTCTTGTTTTGTCCCCTGCAAGGAAGGTCTTGAGTCTTTTTTTTTTTTTGAGACAGAGTCTCACTCTGTTGCCCTGGCTAGAGTGAGTGCCGTGGCGTCAGCCTAGCTCACAGCAACCTCAGACTCCTGGGCTCAAGCGATCCTCCTGCCTCAGCTTTCCGAGTAGCTGGGACTACA